>JARYHS010001892.1:0-24990 GCA_031002005.1 Vandiemenella viatica | reverse complement strand
CCCAGATTTCATGACAACATTCACACATTGCTCTACCGCATGTCTAGAACTAAGCTTATCTATAGCCCTACAGCTAAGATATTATTCTTATGGACGTTTAATTTAATTTGTGACTGAATTTTAAATTCTTTCAGTATTTCCCTTGGTAATTTATTCCAATCCCTGACTCCCTTAACCTACAAAAGAACATTTTCCCACTCTCTTATGCCTGAAATCAAGTGTTTGTGGTCATGGTCACCTCTTCACTTCCATGTATCCAGTATCCGACCAATCCTCATCGCCAATATATGCCTTGTTTTGGCATTCATGTTGTCATATTTATCACTTTATGTACTTTTAGTTCATTTATGCCTGTGGTAGGCATATGTAACGGAACTGTCAAAAGTATAAAATAGCGAATAAGAAGCGAAGTGGTGATTTCTGTGTAATAAAACTTAATTGTACTTTACTGTTAAATGGCACCGTTTCAGATGCCTTATGGTACAGTGAAAAGTAAATCACAATATTTACCGACTCCAGCATGCATATATAATTAGGGTGTTTTATCCAGAGACAATATATATGGTTTTAACTTAGTTTTCTGTCAATTGTGTTGGACGTTACATCGAGTAGTCTATTTTTGTTTAAAGCAAAAGGACTGAACAAAAATATTATTTTCCCTGATACTAATGTAAATAAGGAATGTACTAACACTATAATAAATAATGGAAAAATAATTGCCGAGACTAACACTCAATACGAACGTAATAAAATGGATTAAGATTTGAACTAGTAAGGCTACTTTATGCAATTGCCGAGTAAAGTATCTTGTTCAAACACTTTTTTGATTTGTCAGACATTAAAAATCGGTAGAAAAGCAAAAAATCACCTGCATCAATACAATACATTTATTTTCCATAGATCCCAATATAAGAGATGCTCTGTAGATTACGGAAAATTTCCAATTTACAGATAAACAATTCCATAACAAAGCAGATAAATATACCAGAAGATGTACAGTCACAGCATAATGTTTACACTAATTATACCAATTACATTTCCACAAACTCCTGGTAATTATTTTGTAGCTACCTTAGAAATAAGTTCTTCGATGGAGAAGAAGAAGTTGTCAATTAAAAATCCGTGTAATTTATTCCTGGATTTGATCTTATCATCTGCTAGACATTCAAGATGTACTTGGAGCTTATTGAAGATATGTATCCCTGAATATCCTACCCCTTTTTGAACAATTGGCAACTAATTGCAATCATTGTGAAGATCATTTTTACTTCTAGTGCCATGATTGTGTATTTTACTATATGTTATTTTCCACGCTATCAACGTTCTTATCAAATCAGGCAATCGAAACTGCGCATACGTAATTTGTAGTCTTTGGTAATCTGTGACTGCAAAGCTATTTTAAAGTATAATAAACCGAACAAAAATTGTCTGCAGTCAGAACATCGTGTATACTGACTATTGTTTAGCATTGAATCCTGATTTGTTTTGATGATTGTCACCGATAATATCATTTGCAGATGAAATTTGAATCAAGTAGTATCAGATGTTCCGAAAACTATGATATACGAATTTTCTTGAAAATTTTATCATCTTTTTCTACAAACAAATACAGGTTTCCTACTACAGTACGTAAATTTACTGGGAGTAATTTGACATCGCGATACAAGTTGTACTAAAATGGCGCTCGAAAATTATTAATACTAATTACTAACAATAACTAAATGCCTCGTGCTTTCTTCTATAACGAGAGCATTCTGGTATAGGTTGCATTTCAACCAAACCACAATCTAAATTAATATTACCGAACGTGGTGGGTGAACGGTTAACGTTCTGGCCTCGCATTCGGAAGGACGCCCGTTCGAATCCCCGTCCGGGCATCCAGATTTGGGTTTTTCCATGATTTCCCCAAATCACTCCAGGCGAATGCCGGGATGCTTCCTTCAAAAAGGCCATGGCCGAATTCCTTCCCGTTCCTTGCCCCCATCCCTTCCCGCGTCTACTGACCTCGCTGTCGACGAGGCGTAAGGCCCAAGCAAAAAAAAAACCTAATATTTCCGTTACAAAATCAAACTATGCAAACAGGTTGTATGGCTGACAAAAGCGTACACCAGAAACGCGGTGGGTGGGGACTGTTATACCTGCCCTCGACTTCCTGCACTGATTCCGATGTTAAGGTGGTCTTTCTACGCAGCGTCAAACGCCAGCGTCTGTGGACGTAAGACGCGCAGTAGACGCTTCCTATAGCGCGTCAGTCGCCCAGCGGTCCTGGTACTGGAAGGTCAATAGTGAACGCGATTTGATATTTCATTTAATGTTAGAAGATCGGTATAAAGCCAGAAACAACTGATAATTTGGTTATTGATGCTAGCTGTTTGCATAATTATAGATGCATTCCTCAAGGGGGGGGGGAACATTATGTAGGCTACCTCATTATAAAATAAACAGAAATGAACAACTTTTTTTACAACTACCAACCAAAAATCTTGGACCTTTAGCAGAGGGTGAGGGTTATTCACATGCTGACGGGTTTTCTGTGAGACATTCATAAAATACTTAAACATCCAAGCAGGTGTAGGTTTAACACGCTGCAAGGCAAAAAATATACAATTATACAATCACGTTGCAAGAATTCATTATGGCTACATTCTAATTGTAGTATCTTAAAAATATGTACATATATTATTAAAATTCACACTTGTATTTATATGAATGTATAATATTAATTTTGTGTATTATTTATTAATTTGTGTTGCAACAAAATAATTATGAAAATTATTAATACTAATTTAATAACTTATACAGATTAAGATGATGTAGATGAGCCAATGACAGAATATTTTTATAAAAGTGCCTATAAACTACAGTTCGATCTGAGCGAAGTTTGAGTTCTATTTGAAATCAATTTCATGAGTAACCAAAAATTGAGTCTCTATGCAGATACAACAGTTAAATTTTTATGGAAGTAAAAATAATACGAATATGTGGAGAGAATCAGTTTTGCTATATCCATTAGAATCAGTAATACAATATAACTACTAAATAAAGTTTTAATTACAATTAACCACGTGGTATATTGTAATTACAACACGAGAAGTAGCTTGTATTCTTTGAAGGCTTCTGTAAAAATAAATATATAATCATAAGTGACACGAAGGTAATAAACAATATGAATAAACTTATGTTTGATTATATTGTACTTTTATTACCGTTTCAAAGAATGCGGATGGCTGCCGCTTTACAGGAAGCGGTTCCGTTGCTTTCCATTGCAGCAGTCACCAGCGGCTGTCGCAAACGTCCGACGCCAGCGTCTGACGCTTCAAAGAAAACGCACCTTGTCAGGGCTCGAATGTGCGTTTTTTCTGGGTTTTCCCACCTTCCACGGTTCCACGGAAGTAGAGGATTAAAGACACTTGTGCGCTTATTGTCACCTGTGCGCTTTTAGTCGGTCACTATGCAGACACACCTAAATACACGAAAAGCATTGCAAACATTTAGGGTGATAATAACATTGTCTATTTAGGGTTCCTAGTTTGCGTATCATATTAAAGTAACACAATTAAATTCACAAAACACTTTCAGTATGAACTGTAGCTGTAACAACGCGCCCGCAATAATAAATTTCCGGCATCCCGATGTAAACTTGGCCCAATTTTTATAATAATACAATACACCTTTACAGGCCACCTTTGTAAGACGACTGTTGTTTAAGTTCCAACTAAAAATATGTACAGCAATAAAGTTGTTGTTTGATCCGTGTGCTAATTTAAGCTTCTAAGGATACATAATTATATCATATAGAATCAACGTTCTGGTAGTCTTCAAAGTACAAAGCGGTGAATAATCTTCTTTTTAGTAAGCAGCGTTATTTTTCAGGTCGTACGGCGTTCGAGAAGCTGACAGACATGGACTACCGAGGAACCACATACTACTTGGTGAAAAACCTCACACTGTACGAGTGTCAGGGCTGGTGCCGCGAGGAAGCCGATTGTCAAGCAGCTGCCTTCAGGTACATCAAATGGAGTAAAGCATATATATTGGAGGAAGTTTTAGAAGCAGCATGTGGGAGAGGAGTCAGAACCATGATGATAAATTAGCAATTGATTTCAGACATAAGGGAGTAGGAAAGTTTTCATTTGTAGGTAGGGGAGAGGTTGTAACAAATTACCTAAATTACAATAAAAGGAAGTGTGAAGGATTTTAAGGTAAAATCGTAAATTGGTATGTAGGGAAAATAACACCGGGGCATAATAATAATAATAATATATTTTCCTCAGATACAGATTTTTGAAAGACATTTATAAATATTCCAGTTGGAATTCTTAGCAACGAGTTTCTAATTATAACTACACCAATATTATCATGCAGTCAAATATATTTCTAAATGGCTTAGAAACAAATAAGTTCAGTTAATAGAGGCGGCTCAAGGTCAGACTGCTCTATCCCCACTCCGCTGTCCTTACCCCTACATACGAAGGAGAAATTTGCCACTCATTCAATGGACACAGCGGTCATCTCAGAGAGGTAGGAAGGGAGGGGGTGGTGAGGTGAGTATAGAGCCCAGGGGAACATGACACTGAGCCACCATTTAGGAGTAAACAGGATATAGCACAGGATTATCTTATTTTGTTTCGTACTTTTGTATATGGTACATTTAGTATTCATCAATAGATTATGGAAAAGACACATGTTTCAGCATGGCCAACGAAATAGAGATGGGTTAGGGAAGCAATTTGTCTTTTTTAGACAATTCAGTGATGATAATGTTGATAGTGAATTAATCCCTCTGGATAATAAAGATAATAATCTTATTCATCAATTAGTAGCTGAAAATTGAATTCTTCCTTCTGTAAAAATCTAATAGTACTGAATCTAATTGATTGCTGCCATTTGATGAGGAAAAGTTGTATACAACTAGTGAGGCTTTAATTAGTTAGAATTTTTCCTTTTATTTTATTTATCCGTCTCTAAAATGGTGTGATAGAATGCTGCTTCTTCTGCTTCATACATTTTTATCTTTGTCTTCCCCTGCAGTTCCCCTCCCCCCTCTTTTGACTGTTCCTTCTATTTACTAACACCGCACGTTCTAATATGTAACCCGCCATCCAGTCTCTTCTTTCTGAAAAAGTTGTCAGTAAAATTATTTCCTCACACATAATTTCCAAACACGCGTGGTTGAAGTAGTATTGCACTCTGGCCTTGCATTCGGGAGAACGTGGTTTCAAATTCCCCGTTTGGCCATCCAGATTTTCCATGGTTCCCCAAAACCACTCCAGCAGAATGCCAGGATGGTTCCTTCAAAAGGCCATGCCCGAATTCCCTTCCCGTTCCTTGCCCCCAGTCCTTTCCTGCTTCTAATGACCTCCACGCCATAAGCCAAACAATTTCGAGAATATATTAATTTTGTACTTCATCTGTCCACTTAATTTTCAACATTTTTTTTACGTCATTATAGTTTGAATGATTCTATTTTTTTTCTTTTTGGTATTGCTTACGTCCAAGTTTCACTTTCATAAAGTGCTCTGCTACATACATACAATTTTAGTAAATTGTTTCTGAATCAATGTTTGGTTAAAGTTTTGGTGACACCTCTTTTTACTAGTGCCATTCTTGCTTCGAACATTGGTTATAATTTTTGTTTCTGAATAATAGAATTATTTTATTTCTCCTACAACATCCGCTTCTAATTTTATTAATGTTTAGTTATGTCTTTTTAAAAGATAAAATATTGTTTGAGGTATTCTGCATAAACCCTGCATGACTACTCTGCAGGTAATATCTGTACAGCAAGTCAGAATATCTGTGTTTTCTTTTTTAAAAAATACTGAGAACAAATGAAGTAAAAATGTATAGAAGATTTATGAGAAATGTGTTCATTTACTGAAAAAATTCTTTGAAATGTGATAATCCACTGACTCAGCGATTGTTTTGTTATAGTTTTGTGGTGAATCCACTGACACCAAAACAGGAAACGCTGTGTGAGCTGCAGAATGAAACATCGGCAACTAATCCGACAGCAACCCCGCAACGCTCAGTGAACATGTACTACATGGTGAAACTTCTGATTCGATCAGGTAAGTTAAGACATTAATCTGATTATCCTTGCACCAGCCCACTACTATATCAATTCATTCCTGTTGTATATGGTTACAGTGATTCCATACCATTCTTCATTAGCTGCTATAAACTTATTAAACAACAAACCATTAAGTTTATAGAGTGTTTATTCCCATATCAACAGTGTTAATTTAAAAATGATCTACTCAATTAGGAAGTATGGTTAGTCACAGGTGATATCAAAAGAGCATAAATTCACAAAATCATGAAGATACTGATAATTTTTTAATTAAAACACTTTATAAGCACAAGAACAGTGATGGAATAGGTTTGGGACAAGTTTTCTCTGACTAATCCATTGCACATCATCTTCTTCTCTGGAATTAGTGTGGACAGGGTCGGCTTAAAGAATTTCTGTGCCCCCTGCGATGTTTGATTTCGGGGCCCCCTACTTCTTTTCTAGATGTACTTTTGCCTACACTTTTGATAATTTTTGTGACTTTATGTATACACACAATATATATGTATATGTATATATATTGTGTAAACACGGGCCAGCAGATTATTGATTATTAGCTGAACGGGAAAACTTCGCCGAGTCTTTGGTGTTTTATCAATGCATCTCATATGGATCTCCCAACTACTTTCATTTTCATTTCTGGCTAAGCCCTGCTGCCCATTGTGTCAAATGAAATTGTTTTTGTATTCAGCTTTATAGCTATTATATTTATAATACACTTTTTGTATACAACATTTCTTTTCTTGCCTTTCTTTGCTAGTAAATATAGGTTTTTGGGGCTGGAGACACGTGAGCAGGCATTCACATTTTAATTCAATAACTTTTTGTATGAAACGTCAAAAAATGAACAAGTTTATTCGAACGAAATTACATAAATTGATAAAACAGGTTCAGAGCAATACACACCTTTAAATATATAGTCCTATTGTAATAACATCAGATAAAACTTTCTCAAAACTGAATCTGATGAAGGACTTCTCGAAAAACTCCACGCCTCGGAAACGTCTATTATGAATGCCGCTTATTAACATTCTAAATTTGAAGATTATTTATTTGAGCAGGAAAATTGTTCGTCAAGTTAGGACAAATTTTGAAGGGGATCGTGGCGAGGCCCCTAGCTTATGGCCCTCCGCGACTGCAGTTCTTGCGGTAGCCTTAAACCGCCCCTGAGTGTGGACCACATAAGTTCCTTTTTTTTTTAATGCCTCCCATGATTTTGTGAGCTTAGCCCAACATCTAGAGTAGTGGTTCATTACTTTCTTTGAAATTATTCACCTGTATATTGAAATCAAATCCATTATATTACATCAGTATTGACAAGTAGTCCCACTGGCTCAATTCGTTGTGGCACTGAGATGGTTCCCAGTGCCTAATGTGGGGTTAGCCGGTTTGAATCTTGGTGGTGGAAGATATTTTCACCATCATGACTCGACTGCAGAGTAGGTGAGATGATGGTGCACAATTACGAATCACCAGATTGTGCACCAAAGTCTTGGGTTAAATCCCAAATCTCTTCAAAGTACACGTGGAGTGAGGGCATATGACAATGCCGATGGCAATTTGTCCATCGGATGGGGACATCAACATTTGAAGACTGCAAGTAATCACAACAAAAATTCAGCATTCACACATCATCGCAAAAATCATAATAAAGTTCAGCTTGTCTCAAAATTTACAAAGTCCGTCGCTGAAGTTAAACAATGATTCGCTTGAAATTCTTGAATATACTGAAACGAAGAAGCCTACAATCTTCACAATTTTTAATTAAATTGTTCTGCTGGCGATAAAATGTACAAGAGCCTACCACTGAAGTTAAACAACTGGAAAAATTTCTAAGTTCTTCTTAACCGAAATATTTTCTATCTCCAAACTGTTACATGATGAAAAATTTCTAAGTTTTGCTAATTCCTGATCACGACTACAACCTCGTGAAGGGTGCTCTCCGATAAACTTCTGTAATGAGGTAAAATGGCTGCCTATTTATACTCTCGTGACCGGGGAGTAGGTACTTCTTTCGCTTTCCCACCGTAGCTTATTTTAGACCGTTCTGAAACTTGGCAATTACATAGAACTGATTTTTCTGAATACTTTTGCCTATGATAAATTTCCTCCTAAATCTCTTTGTTTCACTGTTATTAATTTCTGAAAGTGTTTTTCATTTTCGTTATTTGTCTACAGTTTTAGAAGTATTTGTTCCCTCGCAAAGATTATTATAACAACAATTTCCTTTTAATTTTTTCTTTAATTTGACATATTCCTGCTCCATGGCAATTTTTTTTCTAGTGTAATCTTTAGTGTTCCACTATTGCCTTTCATTTTTTTTAACTTCGTTTCTAACCGCCTGGCGCTCTCTTAAAATTTCATAAATTCATATCTCACTTATTTGATTATAGTTTTAAATGAAACTTGTGTCATTCTTCTTGTAATTACCTGCTCTCTATTTTCTGATATTTACCTTGTTTTTTAACAAATTCCTTTTTCTAACAACTATTTTTACAAGTGTCAATTATGCCATCATCAGGGGTAAACAGTAAAATCCCGTTTTTCAACCTTTTAACTAAAATTTAGTTACAAACTAACATTGCATTATTACTTAATTTAATTTTGGCCACCGTTTCTGCCTGTTTTATCGACAAATTCATGTTTCTTTATTCCTCTAAAAAACATAGGGTTTACTCACAAGTTCTAACTTTTGTCAGGAATTCCCTGCACTTGCACCCCCCCTCCTTTCCCTGCTATGAAAGAAAGTACAGAGAAAAATATTAAGAAACAAAAATTTTATTATTAAATTCACTGTTGGAATAATAACTTCAGGCCCCTAGGTTGTTGTCCTAATTTGTTCAACAGCTTGTCAATAAATTCAGTATCCTTAGTTAATAAGTAACAAGTGTTATATATAATGTATAAAAAAGATTCAGATGCACCTCCTTAAAGTAATCATGCCAGCGCCCATGATAAAGGTGTGACAAATTTATGTCAATTTTTTCCTTACCGGTAACTGAAAAGGCAAAGTATATTAAGTATATTAAGACTAATATTAGCCCTTAGATAAAATAAATGCAATATTTTGTGCTGAAAATTAAGCACTTTAAAGACATGTCATTTATTTATCACATTGAAAATTAAAAACTATGTTAATGTTATTAAAAATAAATCACCTGTACTTTACAGAAAATGTGTGCCTTCGACCATGGGCTTTTGAAAGAGTCCCAAATAAAATGATCCGAGGTCTGGATAACGCCCTCATTTACACTTCTACGAAAGAAGCTTGCCAGGCAGCCTGTCTGAATGAGGTATAGTAATGAATAAGCCTGACTATTTTTACTAACAATGTTAGTTATAAGACTGACTGCTGGATCTAATTTTTAGTCATTTGTTGATATTTGAAATAAATAACTTATCAGTGTTTCATTATGAATTTGAGTTAGTTGCGGCCATGACAGAAATAGCAAACCAAAACTTGCTTTATCAAAAACAGTATGGAAACAAGCACTGAGATACCTTAAAGTGACCATATTGGAAAATCCTTCATTGTATGAAACCCTATGACACTGAAGCAATACAGAACTTTTGAAATTGATTACATTTTGTGCAGAAATGTACTGTATATAAGAACTGCTTCAAAATTTTGAGAAAAGAAATAAGACTTTTCTTAAAATTATTTTCAGGATCGTTTTGTCTGTCGCTCTTTGGAGTACAATTATGTTACCTTGCAATGTCATCTTAGTGAATATGATAGGCGGACCACAGGACAGTATGTCCAGTTCATTGATGCCCAAGGAGTTGACTATTTTGAAAATCTCTGCCTAAAAAGTGAGTATATTTAGTGGTAAGTTTTTAATTTGTGATTTCAAGGGATTTTTATAAAATGAACTGATATATTTTCCAGGGGAAAATGTATCGCATGCATGTACCTGAAAAGAACAATTATGTGATTATATTCTGTTAATTTACTGGTGGAATGAAGGAAACTGTTGCTTTTAGTGTAGGACTTTCTTAATAATTTTTGCTTTATTGCTGCTTACCTCACCGATTACAAATTAATTCATCGCTCTTCCTAAAATTTTGAATAAGATGGTAGAAGAAGAGAATATCAAATCATAGATCAGTTTTAACAAATATTAATGCAGCACTCAACAAATAATCACTGGGGTTTACCTTCTTAGCTCCTTTGATTATATACGGGTTAGTTTAGTGAGTGACTGAATAGTTGCATTACTCAGAAATTGATGGAATTAAAACAATACATTAAATAATTTATACTGAACATCTCAATATACTAAAATAATTTCAAACTCGTATGTCACCTGTAACTTTGGGGGGGGGGGGGGGGGAGCAGTAATTTGGAATGATCTGCTGCTTTAAAACTTTTAGTGATTTATAAATAGACACAATAACTTTAAATCTATAACAATATAGCATCAGCAGATAATGTTTCAGGGTTAGAATAGCTTTTGGTTTATTGCTTTAACAGAATAAGTTCAAGATTGGAATACAATAGCTGAAAGTTATTTGATCAAATTTTTCTGTCCTTTATAGGCAATCAGGCATGCAAAGGTAACCGACAATATATATCCCCACGAATTGGAGTGCCAGATGATAAGATAGCTCAGTATGCCAGTCTACACTATTATGTTGACAAGGAACTGCAGGTACAGTAAATCCACAAAAAAGGCTTTAGAAGTCTAATGAATTATAATTTATTTATTATATTTATATCAGTGTAGCTGCACGTGTTAAGTTGCCACCACACTGGATCAGGGAGGTACAACGGGACCAGGTTTGAGCCCTGGCCTCCTGCCTACAGGCCGTCTTGACTGCAGTTTTAGGCAGGTTTCTGCAATCATCAAATCGACTCATTCTCCACCTCATAAACTACACATTACACAAACAAAAAACACACTCACTACACACAGAACATAGTTAGATGTTTCACAGTTAGATGGCAACACATCCACTTCCCCGCAAGGCGACGACAGGCCTAGAAAGCCAGTAGTCTGATGAAGAATATGCTTTCAAAAATAAGCACAACCCTCCGGAAAGAAGAAATGCCATGGCTGACATATAGAAGTGGAAATAGTTCATAATAAACATGATGGGCTTGTAGTAAGCTTTCTTAGCTGTGACGTAACCAGTGAGGGCCCATGGCAAATTCAGCCAGCCATCACCCACCCCCCTCAGCTGGCAGACCTGGGTTTTATTTGCCCCGCTTACCCTCCCCCCCCCCTCTTTTATGCGGGCCCTCATAATGATGATTATATTTTAATTATTTAAATACTTATTTTACTTTGCTATATTAGGGTCACTGAGATCTCTCTTATACCATACTAAAATGTCTACGATATATAAATTATAACTTCTGATAACTTTGAATTTAGTAACAAAAATAATATCTTACTTCTGAGTACTAAAGACTAACAAATATTTTAATAAGCAGTTTGCACAAACTGGTATTATAAGACGATATAGGAGAAGGAAATAAGAAAAAGATGACTGAGAAGTATGAGGTAGCTACTGCTAGGAGTTCAATTCTTCAAATATGCTGATTCCCTAAGTCACTCTAATTTTCTAAAATGGAGATTATTCCATGATCGAGGCTTAGAAATGAAAAGGAGTTGACCAACATTTCTGAGTTGTGGCAGGGAATGCATAGTATGGTACATTTCGGTTCTGAAACATGGTGGTATATTCTGATGAAGTCACAAGCAGAAGAAGCTTAAAACTCTCACTTATCCTTATTCCAGGCTACAGAATGTATTGAAAGTGATACAGAGCATGGAGCTGATGACAACTTCTAGCATGAAACCTATCTTAGCATTCATTTAATAGGAATATATTGTACACAGGCGCAGACTACACATGTCACAGTTTCAATTTTTCTTGATGAGCTTAAATCGTAGTGTATAACATCGCAACTCTCATGATGAGGAATTTAAATTAAAAAGGAGATTTTTCATGATGGAAGGAGAAAGTTTCACAATATATACAGATGGTGTTCTTAGACCAGCTGAAGATAAAACTGAGGTTGACTACAGAATTTTTACTTTATTATTCAAAATAGTACAGTTCCCTTAAATTCTGTTTTTAAAAGTTGTAAAGTTGCTGCATATTAGTTCTTAGCTGGTAATTAACTATGAAGAGACATTTAGTTTAGTCACTTTTCATTCTCAGCCCTTTGATAAAATGGGAAAGATGTTTTAATTTGGAATTTATTACTCCTACAGCAGTGATTTAATCATTGGTTAAAACACAGTTACAGTTCATTGGTTGATGTGCAACTAACAAAATTTATCCTTTAAAATTTCCTTTCTCTGCACAAGCACACATACAATCCAGAGCGAAAGTTATTAAAATTGCAGTGTGCGTGTGACTGTTTAGCAATCTGTTCACAAACCATACATTTGAGAGTATTTGAACTGATTGCTGGTTTGTAATGATACAGTTAATTTAATTTTCCAATTGCCTGTATATATTCCACTGGTTATTGAAAAGTTAGATATATATACCATGATTGGAATTGTTATATCTAAGATATATCTAAATATCTGAAATTCTATAGAACAACAAGTAACATGTAAGAAAGCTACCATTTTGATCATAACCCATGATACTATAACATAATGTTTTAAAAAGTATCCATGACCCATAAAATTATCTTATTTCATCTGTATCCTCTGTTAACAGAACAACTCTATGCATGAGGAGAAATAGGAAACCTCGTACTAGCAACTGTTGGAGAAAAAATTTGATATTTGTACATTCACTCTTACTAAACATATCTAATAAATTAATAGTGAAATATATTGCAATTAACTCTTGGTTTTTTGTTTTCAAATAAAACAATCTAAAATTTCTTTCTTGCCTCCGATGAAGGGATTAGTGCGAAGACAAACAAATAATATGTACAACATTTTGATATAAACTTTAATCATGTTTAGAGGTGAGACATATTGTAGAGGGATCAGATATGTACATACCAAGATCTAGCATTTTGTACAGTCTTTTGAGTCTTTCTCATAATTATCAATTGTCTACTTTTTCCCCTAACATTGCCATCCCCACGCTTGTCTCCTTTTTTTTCTTCAACTTCACTCATATGGTAGGTAATGTTGCATACACATCTGATCTCACACCATATGCCTCACCTCTAAACAAGATTAAGGGTTATATCAAAAATTTCAAAAGTTTGATCGTGTTTATTTGTCCGTTGCAGGCCTCCTTCCTTCATCTGTGGTGTGTGATGGGTTTACTTTCCCTATCCATTATTATTTTCATTGCCTAGCAGCATTTCCACTGTCAATATTATCATAAAATTTATTTCTGAACATTCAGGTAAATACTGAAGCTGCTTGCAGGCTCGCTTGTGAAATAGAAAATGAGTTTCTGTGTCGATCATTTCTTTACCGAGGACCTCCCATTGGAAGCACGTACAATTGTCAGTTATTCCACCTTGATCATAAGACACTGCCTGATGGCCCAAGCACATACCTCAAGGCTGAACGTCCACTCATAGACAATGGAGAACGAATAGGAACATACTTCGAAAACATATGTGAAAGTAAGCAATTTCAGTAATTTATATTCACAATCTAAAAATATTAGAAAATCTAAATGGAATAATTTTGATTATTTATTTATTTTGCTACAGAACCAAATAATCCTTCACTTGAAACCATGCCTGTTGTCTTTGATGCAACTGAGGACCCGAATGTGAATAACCAAAGCCGCACTGATATCAACTGTGATAAGACTGGCACCTGTTATGATGGTAAGAATCTTGATACCATTATTTTTCTATCTCTTTTTAATGAGGAGATTGATGTAGATATATTTCTGCATATAATAATAATGCAATCCATTTCCACTACCACAGATAGCAGATGGATACTTGATTTGTTGTTGTTATTGATACTTTTTTTTAATTAAAGTTGATTGAATTTACACTCAACTTTGCAAAGGCACTGGCCATATATCATCTTAGCACTAAAATGATGATAGCCATTAGATGTTTACCTGAGCACTATTGTCAGAACTGCATTATTGTGAAACATTATTTATTCTTTCTAAGTTCTGAGACATCTGTTTCAATACAGACATTTTCATAAGAATTTTTGTCCTGCAACAATTATATGTTTCATCTGACTTGCAGTTACATTCATTTAGGGAGATCATGCAAAGTTTGTTCTACTCAAATTCATATGTGCTGTGTTTATACACTACTCAGACAACATTTTATTAAAATAAGAATTCAGTCTTGAAGCAAATTTTTTTTCAATAGTTTCAGTTAATTGCAAGGACACCCGAATAGCTGTTCAAGTCCGAACCAACAAACCATTCAATGGACGTATATACGCACTTGGACGATCTGAGACTTGTAACATAGATGTTCAGAATAGCAATCTGTTTCGGCTTGATTTGACGATGAGTGGACAAGACTGCAATACGCAGTCAGTTGTAAGTGTAACATCTTATTTATAATTAATATTTAAATTGCAGCTATTATAATCAGCTAGATATGGAGACTGCTAATGATTTTAGACCATAAATGTTGTTTGGTGATAATTCAGGAATGATGATCTACTTTTTTCACCACTGCAAACTTCTTAACTTTAATAAGTCAAAAGTACCTTAGCTAGTAAAAATCACTTTCATATATACAGAACAGTGACAAAAATCCTTTAAATCTTGTAGTTTTATCACAGTCATTTTAGCCTTGAAGTGAAAGATGTAACACAATTAAACTGTTTTTAGTGGGTTTTTTTATCAGCCATTAGTGTAGTAATTATGAGTATTTCATTCTCATTGATCCATGTATAGGAACATTATAATAATCAGTTAAATTTATCATGATCTCTTGCTCAACAAATAGTGTTTGCATACCAGTGGTTTTTCAACTTATTAATTGTGGCTTTTCTGCACGCACTTAGTAAGTTACAAAGAAGTCGTAACACTTGCACGAAAGAGGGCAATACTTCCACCAGTGATACTGCAGTTTTTTGGTTAAGTATTTACTTAGTGCATTCTATGATTAGTGTGAAGATGGTTGTATCGAGTGATGACTAAGAGAAAATGTATATGTGCTCCCCCTTGCTGTTGTACTCCCTGTAAATGATGCTCTAAGACTAAACCAGTCCATATTCATGCTGGGCATCAGACCAGTCAAATTTTATGATGCCACCAAGAACAACATATGGTGATTATATTAACATCATCCTCTGAAGGTATAATTGCATTCTGTTTGTTAGAAGGCCCAGTATATGAATACATGTGTTTTGGAAATAGATACCTAAAATGAAATGATGGATGCAGCTGTATTACCTCTTGTTACTACATTTGAAGAATGAATAATGTTAGCATACTTTAATGAAATTTTATAGAATAGTACTAACATGTTAGTAGATTAGATTGCCGAATGGGTCTGCCACATTTTACAAGAAAAGAGTTAATTATCATATTCCTGTGTGTTTTAACAGCTTTTAATCTAACAGAAAAATGATTGTGATTTCTTCAGTTTTGTCTGATAAACCAGTCTCCTGAAAATCAGTGTTATTGCATCTCCTGTAGTGTGTAAAATTCTCTGAACCAAAAAAAAAGTATTTCAAATTTAAAGGCTTTCATGCAAAAAGATAGACAAATATTTTAAAGTTAAAATCAGAATCCACAGTTAATAGTAGTCCCCTAAATTAACCCGTCATTAATCTCTCCAATTTCTCTGTTCAAAACTCCCTAACTTTATTAATACTTCTAAAGAAAAGTGAAGAATTTCCAAGTTTACATATCTGAAAAAGTATAGTATCGATAAAGAATTTAAAAGGGAAAAGACTTTTCATGTTTTTAAAATAGTCAGATCTTTCATACAAGAGAGTTTATTGATTCTTTCCACCATTAGTTTAGATGCCAATATCATTAGACTGGTCATTTAAAATCTGTCAATTTAAATGCACAATGAACCTCAAATTCCTTTCCTCGTTATAATATCACTTTGTTGATAACAATTTAAATGTGTGACAAAATTTAATCATACATTGTACAAGCAAATCACATCACTGAGTCATTATGTTTTTTCTTAACTCACTTATTTCTTAATAATACAGTTACATTTTTATTAATATACATCTTGTAAATTGTATCTGTCCACAGACTGGCGTTTACACTAATACCGTGGTTTTACAACACCATAGCGTTGTCATGACAAAAGCTGATAAAATATACAAAGTGAAGTGCACATATGATATGTCTTCAAAGAATATAACATTTGGAATGATTCCAATAAGGTAATGCATTTTAGTTAATTCAATTTAGTTTTCTGATAAAGCCTACTATTTTTATGTGAAAAATGAATATTAGATAAAGCCCTTAGTATCTATAATGCTTCCAGTAAATAAAACAAACTGTATCTCATAAAAGTTGTGATAACAGTTCACAGCATAGGTCTGCTGAAACAAATTGTGTAACATTTCCTTTCTTCTGCTTTCTTTTTTTTTTTTTTTTTTTTTTTACATTTCATAGCTTTTTCATAAGAGATGTTCAAAACTACTTTTGTTTTCAGCATGATACATACCATACTAACTCTTGTTCACTATTTTTTAGGGACCAAGAGATGATCAGTATTACATCTGCTCCAGAAGCTCCTCCTCCTCGCATCAGAATCTTGGACAGCAGAGGTCGTGAAGTTGAGACTGTGCGTATTGGTGACAAACTTACATTCCGCATTGAAATTCCTGATGACAGTAAGTAATGATGATACTTTATAGTGACTGGTTGTATAATTTAATAAATTCAAATTTCCATGTTGTAAATATGATGCTATGCTTAGATTGATGAGAAATTACTTCCTGAAAGCTTTACAGAAGGAAAAATGCTTCAATTAATACTGTTGAATTGCAAAGTCCTAGACCTCTCATGTAGGTTTCTATTATTTTTTTTATGATAGATAACGCTATAATTTGGATAAAATTTCTTATCGTGAATCATAAGCAGAGACATTTCTTATTGTGTCAAAATGATCCATTGCTGATAATCTTTCGACATTGCTAATGCTGTAAACTACCAAACTCCTGACTCTTCTCTTGTCATCTAAAATGAATGAATACCTGTAACTGTTTGTAAGAAAGGACAACAGAAGATATACAGGTGGATACAAATATTAAAAAGGTAGAGAATCATCAGATGTGTGGATCTGTAAAGGCCTAAGAAGAATATCCATACTAATTTTTATGTGACACTATTACGACGAAGCACCATTTTCAGTGCTCCTAACATAAACTACTTCATGGGATTTCATCACATAGTAAAAAGAAGAACCTAAAAATGTTAAGCAATATTAAATATGTCATATTTGACATCACTTCTTATGTATGGAGCATATACATAGGTGCTAAGCCAGTAGGACAGGATGTCAGGTATCTATTAAATTTTGTAACTGCGTGACAAAATTTTATTGTCAGAACCGTGAGTTAGATTGGGTAATATTGTATTTTATTTCATTTTTATATCCAGTTTCTATGTTAATTTAAGCAAGAAAGCAGATTTTCACAGTTTCAAGATAGTATTTTGCATTTCATCAGTCTTCAGCATTCCCCTGGAGTGGTATTGCAAAAGTTCGTATTTAAAATATTTATTTTTGGTTAAAATATTAAAGTTGCGAAATTTTTTACTATAACTAAAGTTGACATTTGCTACAACATGTAACGATTTGCAAAATTATTTTTATTGTCAAGGACAAAATTGGATGATGAAACCTTTCTGACATGCGATTTGATATAGGATTAGCCTTCCAGAAACTAGCCATGTGAAATGGAAGTTTGGAACTTTCCCACGCTTCGTGAGTACCAGAACTTTCCTGGTTCACAGCAGCAGCGAGCGCAGTCAGTCGCCCAGGGTCTTCGAGAAGCAGTGCATGCGACAAGATGTAGGCTCAAGCAGTAGCAGTCAGTTAGTTTTTGAAAACCCGTAGGCACGTTAACATGCAGCTTAGATCATACAATTTTATTATAATGTTGCGTTAAATTAGTATTTCACCAAGTGAGGCCTCGGGATTGTTTAAATTAACCAACCAGTGGAACAATGGGAGCATGTGACTCACTTCTATTAGATTTCTCCAACTAGAAAGTGGCACTGTAAGCTATGGGGTGTGGTTTGGCTCGAACAGTTAATCGAATTTGCAAACTTTCTTCTGTGACTTTGTCTGATTGGCTATTCAGTTATTGACTGTGCAAGATTTTCAGAATATAGTGAGTTTAAACAACAACTGACTCCTAAACATTATTTACTGATGCGTTTTCCTTAGCTTGAGGTGGAAAAGAAGGTGAGTGGCAACCTGTATATTGTAGCATAGTCATAACTGGACTCCAAGGCTACACACGGTCAGTGTTAAGACAAAGCCCTTTTGCCTCCACCACAAGGCAAAGCTCAGTTCTTACAAGGAGCAGACTGCTAAACACATATATGAGATTCCTGTGCAGTATAAAAGGCATAAGGGATAGGGTCAGAAATGAGAGAATTAGTGAGGAGGTGAAAGCAAATAACATCCTCCAGGAAACTGATATCAAAAGATGGTGGTTTGATCATATCAGAAGAATAAGGAAAAGTAGGACCACAAAAGCAGCCCTATAGTTAATGGTAAGGGGAAGAAGACTCTGGGAATGATCAAGAGTATGATGTAGAGACTAAATTAAACATAATGTAGAAAGAAGAGGCCCAGTAAGTGAACTGTTGAAAGACAGAAATGGATGTAAGCTCTATATACATTGACCTACAAGCAGAGCAGATACTAAGCATTGATGATGGTTATCAAAATGATTAAATTGCATCTTTTTGGCAGCTGCCTCTGCTTCCAGGAACAGGCTCTAAACAATCTGATACATAACTTAAAGTCCATAACAGCAGACTCTGTGTATTAACACCAACAACAGTGACAGTAAGCTGCAACTCAATGGAATTCTAAACTGAAAATTACTATAAAACATAAAAGACCATGATGTTGGTAAGATTGTCACCCCATTACTTCCTCCGTCTTCTCCTCCCTCCCCATAATTCTTCCATTACATGTCTATCAGTGTGGGAAGGACAAATATTTCCATTGGTTCCTTATATTATTATTGATACAACAAGAAAACTATCCAGGAACCACAATATAGATTATAGAATGAACATATATTGCTGAGATCCTTTAGCTGCCCATCATTTCTTTATGTTGACAATGAGAGGTGATGAAGAGTTCAAAGATTAACAATTTTTATAATAACAAAAGAAATGAACAACCTGGTGTCTCAGTGGCTGAGGCATCTATCTGGTGATTGGAAGGGCACCGGATCGAATCTCTGTCTCAGTGGGGATTTTAATGAGACTTTACACCAATCTTCTCCTCTGGCACAGTTTTTGGTCTAGTGTGAAGTATGCCAGAAAGCTTCCATAAGTCAGGTTCCACATTAAAATATAGGTCCCCTCTAGTGCTAACAACTCTTGCTATAACATATATTTGTACACATCCAAAGCAAATTCATGTCAAATGAAGGCTTAATGCAGTCCTAGTTGCCACAAATTAATGTACATACAACCAAAGAAATATGTATAAATACTTACCTCCTGACTGTTCTAAACCACCCTTGAGGATCCTTCCCCTTCTATAGACCATGCTGCAAATCTTGTAACATTCACCCAGCTATGACCCATTACTCTAATCCTACTAGAGGGAAAATCTTCTCCATTATTGGATATTCCACATGTATCACAATGCACTTTCTATATAAAATCATCTGCCTCAACTATCCTAGTTCATGTATTGGCTCCAGCACCATCATGATGAATGACCACATACAAATATTTTTCACCAGAAACCTAGAACATCTAGTGGTTTCCCAAGTCATTTTCACAACTATAACAACGTCAACAGCTGCATCACAATAAAAGCTATCACATTCTCCAAAAAAAAAACTTGGAATGTGTTTACCATAATATCCTTCACACCTTCATCTGACATGATTCAAACTCCAGAAATATCCTTTTTTCCCCAACTACTGTTCATTCAATTACTATTTCTTTTCTAAATTATCTAAGTCTTAAATTATTAATATACTTTTTATTTTATCTGAATATTATTACAATTTTACATTAATAGTACTTCCACTTTACCTTTTACTTAAACAAATATGGAGCAGGGTGCAATGGCATGAGATGATATTAGTGTGGAAAGTACCGATTTGAAGGCGGAAAGTCAGTAGTGACAAAGCATGACACTAACACAAAGACACAATAGTTCAGGCAATATCCTTACTTATGCAGATAGAAACTAGGTCAGCACATATGCCTGTAGTAATCCTACCCACATTGAGTATTTGATGTGGATTGTTTGGTTCAGAGCAAAGCGGCAGGTTACAGTATGTAAGGAAAGTGAAGTTGCAATTTTTTTATTTATGGCTTCCTTATATCCTTAAATCTCTTCGTAGCAGGGTCAGAGGTTGGAATGAATTATTAAGATAAATGATGAATAATTTACCAAAAATTCTGAATGAATTTAAAGCTGAAATTTGTAGAGTGCAAAAGTAGATGGGTACAGGAAAGGGGAACAATGGGTGTGTAGGGAAATTGCCATCAGAGCATGCACTCCACTGAAATTAAAATTAAATTAAATGAAGGTTCAGTATTTAGCTCTAGTGACTGATTATTTCTTTGGATGCTCTAATTGAGATGGCAGCTGACAACTTTTGTCTCAGAGTATATTATCAATCAGTATTAAACAAATCTATTTAAATTTACCAAGACTTCAGTTACCAAAACCAGCACAGTACCTATATAGTTTAGAAACAAATATGGTATTACATATTGAACTATTTTGTAGTAAATACAACTTTTTTCTAACTTTCAGCTCCATATGGAATTTTTGCTAGAAGTTGTGTGGCAATGGCAAAGGATTCGAAGAGCACATTTAAAATAATTGATGATGAGGGGTAAGGAAATTATGTTTAGAAAAGGCATTTAGAATTTATAATAAACAGTGTGTAATTATTAGTGTTTCATATTGTATGCAAGTACTATTTTAATGACATTTGTATATCTTCTGTTTCAGATGCCCTATTGATCCAAGCATATTTCCAGGTTTCACACCAGATGGAAATGGCCTGCAGTCAGTTTACGAGGCATTTAGATTTACTGAATCATATGGTGTTATCTTTCAGTGCAATGTCAAATACTGTCTTGGACCCTGTGAACCAGTGAGTAATAATATTTACAATCAAGATCATGTGATCATAAAATAATAAAAGTTTTCATAAAATTCAAATTCTATTATAGGCTGTTTGTGAATGGGGTCATGAATCAGTTGAATCCTGGGGCAGGCGCAAAAGAGCAATTGCATCTAATTACAGCAAGAGTGAATCATCAGAAAGTGATGAGGACATGACCCTCAGCCAGGAAATTTTGGTATTAGATTTTGGTGATGAAAAGAACAGTGAATTTCTTCGAAATGAATCACCGTTTTCAGATTTTGCCAGAGGTAAGCTAAACTGCGTAACCTTTATCATATGGTAAAGGAGGTATAATTTAATGCAGATATGTACTTTATTGTTAAGATATGACTTAAGGTTAACTAAATTACATCGATCGATTCTTCTTTTTCTTGCACCAGTTAGGAGTCTTATTTCCTTAATTCAGATTTATCTTTTATGCAACTTCATTATAAAATGGCAATTATATTCTTTAATGGCAAATATGGTTAAAATGAGGCAGCTGTTCTTATTTTAATAATACTGTTTTAAATTGTTTTATCTTCTTTTCAGATAAGACTGTTACCATTGTAGAACCGTGTCCAACAAAGACATCTGTTCTAGCTCTAGGAGTTACATGTGCTCTCTTAATTCTGATTTATATTAGCACCATTTTCTGTTATTACATGAAAAAATGGCTATCTCCAAGAAAAATTCATGGTTGAAAGAATAGACTGTTCCTGCGAAGGGTGCTGTACATTGATAAATGAGTGCAAAAGTGTGTGTTTTTATTGAATTATTTCTCACAGATACTTACAAGGAATGATATACAAATCTCTCTGTGAGAAGATTGAAGAAATGTTAGAAATAATATTAAGGCTTTTAAAGCCACTGAGTAGTGAAGTGTAAGTGCAGTCAGCTTTGTGCTATTTGTCCTTCAAATATTTTGTCAAAGATACTGTGACTCCACAATTTTTATCTCATATGATTAAGCCCAAATCTTTAGTATTCAGTATGCAATGGCTATGACAAGACAGGTTATTAAACACATTCATGAAAAGTTGTTATTTTTTGTCATAGCACATAATAATTACTGATGTTCTTAAAATAACCTATAAAACATAATTATGTAATCCTAAAGTATTACTGACTTTATATTCAACACTACGAAGAAACATGTCCTGTATCAAAATGACTGTCATTCATAAAATATCTAGTCAACAAGCAAAAAAGTTTTTCATTAACTTCTAAATCATAATGCTGTGAGGCTACTTTGGTCACCTTTCATAATTCAGGAATGGATTTGCTAAACGCTAAACCTTAATTACACCAGAGTTGACAAATATTTTCAATGATAATCAAAAATATATTACTATGTATCACATAGAAATATTGTAAAATGGATTCTGCTGCTTCATGCTTTGTTATGACTTCAGTAAAATATTTTTTGATACACCATTAAGTTTTTTAGTGTCATGCCACCAATACATTCTGAAGATTTGGGTCTTATTCACATGAAGTTAGAAGAAAAGCCAATGACTATAAGAAGCCTCTAAGTGAAACAGGCTCTCTGAATGTGTAAATAATAACATAAGGCTTTTGGTATATTTTGGGGGTCATGGTTAGGGTCTGGTGATTGAAAACTTTCTAGTATAGACTCAGAATTGTATTAATTATTTGTAAATATTGTCATTTAACAAAAAAATTATTTATATTATGGAATAAAACTCTATATTTCAAGCAGTTTTTCTTTTACCAAACTTTACAGTCCATTTCCTTAACACATTTTTAAGACATTAACCTCACTTACCAAAAATCAGATGGTTCTATTTACCTTCCTTGCAAAATGGATGATGCATATGTCATTTCTGTATAAGTGAATAAAAGTGAATTAATGTCATATATTATTAATAAGATTACAGATAATTGTCTTGCACTATAGTATCAATAATAATAATAATAATAATAGAATGTATAAATTTGATACAGAAATCCACTGTCAGTGCTACCAGAAATTAAATTTTTTAATGACATTTTACACAGAACCATAGGATTGTTAGTTCGAAACATAAATATTGAAAATAAATAATCACAACACTGACAAATATTATGATGGAGAATTTTCTTTTCCTGACTAGTGAGACAATATAATGTTTAAGAAACTGCAGGGTATACAAAAATTGTATGCTTTTATATGCTATGTTAAGTAAAACCAAATACTAACGCATAAAGTATAAATGTATCTAATGAGATAATATTCAACAAGCTTCTTCAAAGATCTGATCCAGCGATGCCACTCCTTCTCAGAAGTTGGTCCCTGGCTTCCTGTTGGTTTTCGGCAAAAGAAACAGAAGTTGCTTCACATTGTGGCACATCCTAAGAAATATCTGTCGCTCAATTCACTTCACAAGAGTTTTTCTTCACTTGTCCTCTTTAATCTTGTAAAAATACACCAAATTTGTGTTTCAATAGTCACATCCTGGTGATATACAGAAATGCCGCAGACCAGGTCCAACAACCTGCCATGTCAACTACTTGGCTCACACAGAAACAGTGACCCGATCCAGGACTATTGCTGGAGTCCATATATGTTATTGAATTGTTTGTGGTATGCTAGACTGCATCAATATAAGATGAAAATACCTTTCACTATGTACAAATATTTGGACTGTTCTTTCTTGAACATATTACGCCTGTATATTCGTAAACAGAGTTGATTGTGGACCTCTGGTTCTGAGCTGTATTGAGGGGCTGAATCAGAGACTACAACGTTTCTGTGATGATATTGGCTGCAGATTTCTCGATCTTCGCCATAGGGTTGAATCATGTAGGATTCCCCTGAATAGGTCTGGTGTGCACTACACACGTGAATCGGCTACACGGGTGGCACGGGCCGTGTAGAATGCACTGGGTGGCTTTTTAGGCTGAGGGAGGAAGACGCGAAACACGAAATACAGTTACGGGCAACCCAATCAGATGCAACACCGGAATGTAGGAGGAACTTAAAAGAATCTCGACAGTTAAAAGTTCTCGTAATTAACTGTAGAAGCGTTTGTAACAAACAACCAGAACTTGAAAGCGTTATTTGTAGCACAGAAGAGGATATCGTTATTGGTACAGAAAGTTGGCTAAAACCGGAAATAAGTCCCGCCGAAACTTTTAAAGATAGCATGAACGTTTTTCGTAAGACAGATTACATTCTCATGGAGGTGGGGTATTTATAGCCATGAGTAAATTCCTCCCGTGTAATGAAATAGATGTCAATACGATCTGTGAAATCATATGGATTAAGCTCAATGTTGCTGGGTCAAAACTCGTCATAGGCGCCTCCTACCGTCCACCCGATTCTGATATAGATATCGCCGAAGAGTTAAGAAATAATGTAAATAGTACAGCTAGCCGTTCTCAAGATCATGCTATGATTCTGGGAGGCGACTACAATCTGCCTTATATCGACTGGCATAATTACGTTCACATTACTGGTAACGTGAACGTATAAGGCAGCTTCTGAATTGACTCTCGATTTGTTCTCAGATAATCATCTCGAGCAGCTAGTTAATGAACCTACACGGTGTCATACGGTAGCGAAAACATTTTAGATTTGCTGGTTACCAACAGGCCAGAATTATTCACCGACATTTCAACGACAACAGGAATAAGTGAACACAAAGCGGTAATTGCGACTATGAAATTATTGACGAATGAATAAGGGGG
>JARYHS010001891.1:0-32292 GCA_031002005.1 Vandiemenella viatica | reverse complement strand
GCTGTTTACTTCTTAAAAAACAATTAGGTCTGTTCTGAGTGGAGCTGGACAACCTAACTTGTTCATAATTACTTTAGAGATTGACTTACTAATTTATTTTTTCCTGTGAAGTTTAAATGTAATCCAAGTATTTCATAAAATGACCTAACCAGCATACTAGCATCCACTAAATCCACACTGCTAAAGCAGTTAAAAATTGCTTTTTAAATCAAGTTTGGGTGATAGCGCAATCACTGGGACTCATCAAGCAATTGTCGTTTTGGTCTGAAAACTGTTTCACACGTTTGTTGGGTGATATTATTTAATATGTCTTGCTCTTAGAGCTGTACAATATATCCATCCTCTCAAATTCCACTATAAAAGTGCCGTAAAGTGATGAGTGACTGGGGGATGGCATATAGTGATGTGTAAAGATAACGCTATTGTTCCTTCGAGTATATTGTAACATTACAGTTACCTTCCGCCGGCTACGAAGTAGTGTCTCTGGAGCGGAGAGATACATTTTTTCAGTCGTATGCGAATTGTCACAGAGCGCGGATCGCGGCTCAGGTAGTGAAGGCATTGACCTATATACCTACTGTATGATGTAGTTTCGTATGTGTAACTGTCTCTGAGAAGAACTGTATGTAGTCGATAGGAACTGTGATTATAAAAGTGAAGTTCGAACAGTATTTAAATGAACATTGAACGTCAAGTTGTGATAGTGGATGATTTAGCTGAAAGGAGATATGAATTATAAATTTCCTTTTGTCTGTAATCTTTCAGATACGAAGTTTCGATTAGCCTTCACTTTGAAATTTGATGGTGGCCAAACCGTTCACAAGTGTTAACGTACTTTAATAATAAACTTGTCATGGACTTAATTATTCTTATTAATGAACTTAATGACCTCTATTAATTGTTATCATAATTGCTACTTACGACGGCTTTGGTTTCATCATCTAGCGGCTGACGGCACAACGAACTATATAAAATTAAATTAACTTGCTATAGAGTTGTGTGAGAATAACTTCAATAAGCATCAAGTTTAGTTTGAGTGAAAATATTTCGTGAGGTACAAGTTACCAGTTACAACAACTACAAATATGTCTTACGTGTCGACGCGTGACGGACTGTGTGGTGATAATTAGTACTAGGAAGAGGGACAGTTTTTCTCAAACCCTGGGAAAACGCACAAAAGATAAAAGGAAAATTACTGGTATTGCAACAACGACAATTAGAACATGTCGACAATACCCAAAGGTTCGAAAGATACGCTACTCGACGAAGGCAGCGTGGCTGGTTAGAGAACAACGAAGGAGATACTCTACACCAGTGGTTCCCAACAAAATTTTCTCGAGGACCCCCTCATCGAGCATGGTTGGTACTTTGTCATATCACAGTATCAAATACCTAAAAAAACCCAATCAAGAGTCTTTTTATACGTTTTTCTATATTTGGTACTTATAAACAACATTGACATATTCATTATTGAACAAATATTGAGCTTAAAACTTTTTCAATTTAGCCATCATTGTTATGTTAAATTTTTTATTATTGCTCAAAATCTTTGTCTTCAAATCTGGGTGTTTAGTATAAGAAACTCCTTAAAAAATAAAAATTGAGTATGAACTGAAAATGACAGGAAAAAATTAAAACTGAGTGTATTGGTCTTTCAAGTGTACTACACTTGAGATTGCATTGAGTAGATATGTGTGAAAAAATAAGAAAACACTAATTTCATACAAGGTATTATTTATTTGAAAGTACTCCATCAGTATACAGTTAGTTTTAATTTTCAATTCTTAATGAGATGAGTTCAATCTGACCTTTGAGTTCATTATTTCTGAAATATTAGGTTCCAAACTTGAAACTTTCAATCTGAAATCCGACCGTATGTCGAGTCGATTCCTATATTTGTTTTTCATGAAACACATGGAAGAAAATGCTTGCTCACACCGATATGTGGTTGCAAATGGAAGAATCTTTTTTCATTGCCTTAATCTCCAAGTTTCTTGTAGTCCTTGCGTGCTGATGCCCAGAAGTCTGTAATTTTATCACAGATGAAAATGTTTTTCATCGTACCACAGCTGGACAGATCCACAAGTTGATCTTGCTCTTCTACAGTGAGGCCATGGATTTTTGTCTATTTCTTCACAGCTGAAAGGATTTCGAATCCATCTGTCGTCAGGGTCAGTTTAGGGAAATACTCTCTAAAAGTGGTGGCTAGGCTGCGTAGATGATCCGGCTACATTGATCTTGATCTGGTCAGGCAGACTCTCCTCTGATGATTCCAAGAATTGTTTTAAAGTAGAAAAGTTAGTTAGTGACTCGTTTTCTATTCTTGACGCCCAGATTTGACATTTTTGACCATAGCACTAATCTTATCCTCAACTTTGAACATGTCTACATTTTTTCCTTGTAAACTCAAGTTTAACACATTCAAGTGTTCAACACATCAGCTAAGTACGCAACTGAGCAAAGCCAAGAGAAGTTAGTGAGAAAATCCGCGTACTTTGTGTCAAGAAGGAAGACACGAACCTCGTCTCTAAGTTCAAAAAATCTTGACAAGATCCTACCTCGAGAAAGCCATCTTACTTCTGTATGAATAAGAAGTTGCTCATGCTCACTGCCGATCTCTTTACACAATAAAGAAATAATCTGGATTGCAGATGTCGAGTTTTAATATAGTTAATGATTTGAACTACTTCGTTAAGTATCTTTTGCAAAGGTTCAGGCAATCTTTTGACTACTAAGGCTTCACGATGGATACAACAGTGAGTCCATTTCACCTCAGGGGCTACTGCTCTGATACGAGCTAGAAGTCCTGTTTTTTTGCCAGCCATTGACTTTGCTCCATCCGTCGACAAGCCTACACATTTTTTCCAGGTGACATCGTGTTCATTGAGATAATTATTTAATGCAGTAAAAATATCGTCTGCTGTTGTATGCAGTAGTTCGCATGAAAAAAGGAAATCTTCAAACACTTGGTCCTCCCATAAGAATCGTGCGAAAACCAACATTATAGCTTTTTTAGATATGTCTGTGCTTTCATCCAATTGTAGAGCGTACATGTCACTCATGCAAAGTCTAGCCAACAATGTTTCTTCGATGTTAACTGCCATATCAGTAATTCGTCTTTGAACAGTATTATTTGATAGCGGGACAGTTCCTATTACCTTAGCAGCTGCATCACCTAACATTCTCTTGCAAAGTATTATTGCTGATGGCAGTATAAGTTCCTCAGCAATTGTGTGGTTTTTCCCACATTTAGCAACAAGCTGAGCCACCTCGTAAGACGCAAGGGTTGCATTTTCGTTTACATTTGCACCAGAGTGTTTAGTAATTGTTTTACGAGATATTTTCAACTCTCCTAATTTATTTTTGAAAAAATCTAATGACTTACTTTTGTACTCTGGGTGCTTTGTTTCAAGATGACGCCGGAGTTTTGCTGGTTTCATACATTCATTCGAAAGGCTTTCATAACAAATTACACATTGAGGTTTAGGCTGTTGCTCAGGTCCAGTGAACGTAAAACCGATTTCCAAGTAATCAGAGTTATATTTTCTAATTTTTCCAGTAAGCTTAACACTGATCTTGGAAGAGTTAGGTTCAAGGTACGCCGACGATTTAGGTTCAATGGACACTGACTTCGATTCGAGAGTCACTGACTTACTTGCTTGCACATCAAATGCATTACCTTCCTCTTCATCTGTAGACCTTTCTCGTTTTAACGAACCACTTTTTAACCAACGGTCCATTTTTAACTACACGAACTGTAGCTTCCGCGAAAAACAACGCTTTACAAACACTACTGTTGTAATACAGAATATTGAATACTGAACACGGTCTGTGAAAGCACTGGCAATAAATTAACAATGGCCGATTGTCGTCTGAAATACGAATTTCTGTGTAAAGTGACTGTCAGTTGTCAGCTGCAAAGAGGCAGCGCGCGCAGTCTAACGGCATACAGCAGAACTATTTTCTGCTAGACGCAGAAGTTAGCCGTTCGCTAAAGCTCTGCTCATGCAGGAAACGGCGAAAACAAAAAATTTGTTATCATACGAAATATATTTAATATATTTTTTATTCTAATAGCATTTTGCGGACCCCTCTGGCATAGCTCGCGGACCCCTGGGGGTCCGCGGACCACCTGTTGGGAACCACTGCTCTACACTATTCGACGGGGAGCCGTGCAGCTGAAACGAGGACAACCAACACGGGAGGAAGATAGCTCGCAGAAAGAAGAAGCGTCGTGCAGAATCATCGAAAGTTAAGAACGCGCTTTGCGCTGCTTAATTTGCTATTCCGATGGCTTAAATCCTTTCCAAACTTTTCCCTTTTTTGTGAAATATCTAGGAAGAAAATCGAAAAAGGTTTTCTCTTCTACCTTGACAAAACATTCTTTCCTTGTTGCCACCCTCGGTGACGGAAGCAATTTTTTTGATTCCACTTGCATTACTACCTAAAGTACAACCTTTTTACCCTTGTCGTAGAATTGCATGTGTAGATGGCGTGCGGCAGCTGGCGCTTTTTGTATATCGGCGTTGTTTTGTTTGTCTGATGTGCGAGAAGTGAATTTGTGATATTTTGTGATCCCTTGCTTTGTGAAATTATAATAATGCCGGAGACAGAGGGAAGCGTTAATGCAGATATAGCGGAGATGATCCAAATGTTAAATGAAACCATTAAGTCTAATACTGAAGCACTTAATTCCCAATTTGAAACTTTAAAGGCAAATATTGAAAACTTTTATTCCAAGTTTGATGATCGGAAAGCGGAGCTAAGAGCAGACATGAATGCTTTTTATTCTAAGTTGTTGCACGAACACAAGCCCCAGTTAGCGGAAGTACGTAAGGATATAACAGGGTTAGTAGAAGAAGAAAGAACAAGGTTAAGGAAGGAAATCTACAGGATACGGTATTTAATAACGACGTTGAGAAAGAACCGACAAGTTATGAGAAAATTTTATGAGCGAGAACAAGTGAGGAATTGAAGGCGGACAACCTAGAAGTTGAGAATGAATATGAAGAGGAAATGGAAGTTGAAGAATACGAAATCAGAGGAGAAGGCTAAAATGAATTTTTTGAGATTGAGAATGAAAAGGTTTACAGGAATATTTCGAGAGAACATGGAAAATTACAAAAGAATGAAATATTGGAGATAGAAATCGACGGATCCGTAGAAGCGACGAAGATGGGCGAAGTGAGCCTGGATGTGGTTGAAATTGTACGGCGGCAATATGTCAAAAATAATAGAAGAGTATGCGAGCGCAACGGCAGCCAGCCCACGTATAACTGTCAATGCATAAACAGTTGGTACCTGGGTCAAAAATAAGTTGAAGTTCGCTGCAGCCGCTGGCGCTATAAACGAAGATTGCGGAGTAGCTTTGCTAACGGAGAAGTGTCAAGGAGATGCAAAATCATTATCCTTCAATCACCGAACATGTAGAGAAGATGGTGGAAAGTTTAAACTGTCCCATTTGGTTAAAGAAAAGAAGAAAATTGACAGGAAATCTATTAAATGGAAGTTGGAAAACAACGTGACAGTGGTAGAGATGAGCCCTAAATCGATATATGTTGGACGAGGATATCTACCTACTACCGCAATGGTCACAAATAGGGTACACCCTTTATCCTTATTTATCCTAATTTTCCCTTTTTTGGTGTATGCCTATTGCTTAGTCACTGCGGCGAGTCGAATAAATCCTTGATTTTTCCGGTTAAGGCCAGCAAAATAAATCTGCATTTCCAATGCTCTCCCTAGCCTTAGAAATACCAAAAGTTAAGCAGCAGCAGCAACAGTAGGCTTTGTGCAGTGTAGTGTGTGAAGTGCTTCAAGCAAAACTCGTATAGAGGTGACTGACCTCTACCATGTACCGCAGCAGAGGACTCCAACCATAGAGCCTGTGGTGAAAGCGATAATATTATTTTTCATGTACGTTTTTATTTTTCAGGTGTATTGTCTTATGAATTGACTGTCTGTTTGAGAACTGTTACCACAAAACTATGCCAATTTTACGTGTTCCTTTTTATATTTCTTTAAGTGTTTTCTGATTTTGTTTGTATGCCTTTTTCTTCAAGATGTATGCTCAGTGGTTTTATATAATTTAGTTTAGTCGGTTGGCCACCCCAGAGATTATAACTTTGTACTTTAGCATAGAATTGTGAGGGGAAATTTTAGGTTTTTACTTTTTAATGATAATGCTTCGTTTTCTTTTTTTTTCTTTTTTTAAAAAAAAACAAAATCCCGAAAAATTATCGCATTTGGTAGTTGGGGAGTGTAACATTACAGTTACCTTCCGCCGGCTACGAAGTATAGAGCGGAGAGATACATTTTTTCTAAGTCAGTCGTATGCGAATTGTCGCAGAGAGCGGCTCACATAATGAAGGCATTGCCCTATATACCTGCTGTATGATACAGTTTCGTATGTGTAACTGTGTCTGAGAAGAACTGTATGTCGTCAATAGGAACTGTGATTATAAAAGTGAAGTTCGAACAGTATTTAAATGAACATTGAACGTCGAACGACAAGTTGTGATAGTGGATGATTTAGCTGGAAGGAGATATGAATTATAATTTTCCTTTTGTCTGTTACCTTTCAGATACAAAGTTTCGATTAGCCTTCACTTTGAAATTTGATGGTGGCCAAAACGTTCACAAGTGTTAACGTACTTTATTAATAAACTTGTCATGGACTTAATTATTCTTATTAATGAACTAAATTATCTTTATTAATTGTTCTCATAATTGCTGCTTAGGACGGCTTTGGTTTCATCATCTGGCGACCGACGGCACAACGAACTATATAAAATTAAATTAACTTGCTCCTAGAGTTGTGTGAGAATAACTTTAATAAGCACCAAGTTTGGTTTGAGTGAAAATATTTCGTGAGGTACAAGTTACCAGTCTTACAATATCATTTAGTAATATGTTTCTATTACTTCCATCAAGATAGTGCGCAATGCACCAATTTCAAGCAAAATAATAATAACAAAAAACTACAGTTACATTACACACCAAGCAATGAGTGGACGCCATTTGTTGTCATATGCGACTTCCAACGATGCTAATATTACGTGCAACAAAATACATCTACACCAACAATGACGAAAAACAAACCAACTTAACTTTATTATAAAAACAAAATGTCAAGTCCATTAATCTACAAAAAGAAGCGTCTATGTCCATTTTAGTCCAGGTTACATTCTAACTTATCCACGTGTTCAAAGAGGTCAGCGGAGTCCGGTTCAAAATGACAGCGTATCAGGTCAAGTGCGTGCCTTACCGGTACGCTTGTGAAGAACGATACCACGTCAAAGTTGATCAGTATGTCAGTATCTGAAACCTTTAAGGACTGGATGGTTTTCACAAATTCCGTTGAGTTCCTGACCTGATGACAACAACGACACACAAAGGGGCTCAGAAGGCTTGTAAGATACTTGGCAAGCTGGTAAGTTGGTGCCCAATGGCACTGAAGGTAGGTCTTAATAGTACACCCTGCTTATGGACCTTGGACAAGCCATTCAATCTCGGTGGTCTTGCGGCGTGTGGCTTGATTCTCTTGGTCACATCTTCCGGTAGTTCGGCCTTCTTGATGAGACTCATCGTCTTCCTCACAACTTTTGCGGTAGGGTCGGCGTCCAACGGTATGTAAGAAGCATCATCAAGGAGGCTCATCACCTTTTCGTCATATTGTTCCGTGGAAAAGAGAACAGTCGCGTTTCCCTTATCCGCAGGTAAAACCACTATGTCATCTCTGCGGCGTAAAGCATTTAATGATTTACACTCTGTCATTGTGATGTTCTTAGGTGGCTTGGCCTTCTTCAAGACCTGACATGTCTCACGTCGTACTTCTTCAGCTTCTTCTCCCGGAAGACTGCGCACTGCCCGTTCCACCGCACAGATGATCTCCTTCGTAGGGGCAGGAGTGAAATTCAGGCCCCTGGCCAGCACGGAAGTATTCGTGTAATCTAGCTGAATCCCGGTGAGGTTGACCAGAGAGCGGCTGGAAACGGCAGATTTTCGCCCTGGCAACTTCCCGCCAGACGGACGTATTTGGCGATACGCCTCGCTGTAGTCTTCTCCCATTCTAGGTTCATTTGCGCAGACGTTGCAACGTCCACCCAGTCCCAGGAATACCATCCAGTCCTTAAAGGTTTCAGATACTGACATACTGGTCAGCTTTGACGTGGTATCGCTCTTCACCCACATACCGGTAAGGAACGCATTTGACCTGATACGCCGTCATTTTGAACCGGCCACCGCTGACCTCTTTGAACACGTTCTTTCGTCCACTTACTTCATGTAGGTACTATGAACAATCCGACGGAGTGGCTATGGGGTCACCACTCTCTCCGGTAGTAGCAAACCTCTACATGGAAGATTTTGAAGAGAGGGCACTAGAGAGTGCCACCCTCAAACCTTCTTGCTTCTACCGCTATGTGGCCACACGGCATTGAAGCGTTGGAAGAATCTCCACCATCTCAACGGAATCCATCCTAATATACGCTTTATCATGGAAATAGAGAAGGACGGGTGCCTCCCATTCCTGGATATCCTGATAAAGCGGAAACCGGATTGTACTTTGTCACACAGCGTATATCGATAGCCTACCCACACTGGTACACAGGGTGAGAGCTATCTCCGACCACGAACACCTGCCGACAGAAATGAAACATCTTAAGACCGTCTTCGAACAGAACGGTTATTCTCGGCGGCAGATAGAGTGTGCCTTTACTCAGAAGCCACTAAGACCACCGTCGGAGCAAGAAGAAGCACCGAAAACTCTTACTTTTCTTCCATATGCGGGGAACACATCGGGAAAAATTGGAAGACTCCTGGCGCGGTATAGAATTAAAAGTATCTTACGGCCTCCCGCCAAGGTACGTGATATGCTACGGTCGGTGAAAGATGACTTAGGCTTGAGGACACATGGGATTTATTCCATACCGTGTGAATGCGGTAAAGTGTATATCGGTCAGACCATAAGAACGATCGAAGGGCGCCTTATCGAACACAAACGACACCTGAGACTGATTCAACTGGACAAGTCTGCGATAGCCGAGTATGCCTTCGACGAAGAACACACGATAGAGTTCGATAAAACGGCAGTGCTGACCAGGCCCTCTTCCTTCTGGACTCGGTCATAAGCGAGACGTTGGAGATCTGGCTTAATGACAATAACATAAATAGGGACTGCGGGCTCTTTCTGAGCGAAGCCTGGAAACCTATCATTACTGATCTCCGACGAGAGCGTAGCAGATTCTCACCAGCAATTGACACCAAACGGGTGCCGCAGCGGACTGCGGATTAAGCCAGCGGTCACTGCCAATCAGATGTGGACACAACAGCATCTCGGACCGCCTGCACATTCGGGCGGGAAGGAGCAAGTGGCGCCAGTGGTGGCTGCAGCGGTCCGCGTATAAAGCCAACGCTCTCGACCAACCAGAGCAATCGGGCCTTCCAGCTGAAGGTATAAAGGAGGTTCGATGGGCGTCCAAGCCAGTCGATGCAGAGACAGTCAGCTGCGAACACCTGCCAGATACTTGATGAAGACAGCAGAGTCAGCTGTCGAAACGTCGTGTTTTTACACCACCATCCGGCGGGTCCCGAGAAGATTTTGTTGCATGCTGAATATATATTTTTTTTTTGTATTTGTATTTATTGGTCCCTTAGCATAATACATAGTACAAATCATACGGGATTAGTCAAAAATAGTCTGTACATACGTTCTATCTGTCTCACTCTCTCTCTCTCACACACACACACATGAGCATTTTATCATTGCTGTGATCACTCGTAAGATATCTGTACAAGTTTGATAAAGACACAAAATTTATAATTACAAATAACACATGATTTTTCACTATTTGAGTCTATTATTTGATTTGAAAATACTCATCAATACTGTAGAAGCAGTGGCCAAGCAAGTACTCCTTCAGTCGTGAAGTGAATGTTGTATTTTCTTTTACAGATTTGATACTATGTGGTAGATTATTAAACAATCTGATTCTCATATGAAATGGTCCTTTCTGACATAGGGTAGTATTTGTTTGTGGTATATGTAAATCTAGTGCCTGTCTAGTATTGTATGTGTTTGTCTGCAATGTATACCCAGAAGCTTCAGTGCTTTTTTAAATAAATGTTACGCTTTCCAGCATATTTATATATATATATAGGGCAGTGGTATAATTTGCATCTTTCTAAATAAAAGTCTACATGATGTTCTACTCTGTACCCCATTCATAATCCTAATAATTTTTATATGCATTTTGAAAAATTTGATACTTGGCGGGGAATTTCCCCAAAATATAATACCATACCTTAATAATGAGTGTACATACGCAAAATAAATATTCTTAACTAGTGTAAGCCCGTGGCCGTTTTTTGCGTATTGTCACGGGTCTACAATAGTTCTAGTTTTTAGGATGAAAGATAATGACCGGTTGACCTGATTTGACCAAATATAAACTTGACCTGTGTTTCAGGGTGGATAAAATCTCTTGATCTTGAACTCAGAAGCATTAATAGAGGTAGTTATTAAACACGAACATGGACAATAGCGCAATCGTATAATTGGTTAAATACATACAAACTTGACTTGAAATTGACCCTTAAAGTTCACCCTACAAAATGTAAAAAATTCCTGTTTGCTTCGAAGGCATGACCTTTTTTTATTGAGACTGGGCACACACTATTATCTAACCATTGTTCATAGTATCCAGCGAACTTAATACACATTCCATATTATTTAATTTAATTGCAATGGAGCACAGGCTCCGGTGGCAATTTCCCTACACACCCATCTTCCCCCTATCCTGCACCTACCTACATTTGCCCTCTACAAATTTTATCTTTAAATTCCTTCAAAGTTTTCGGTAAGTTATTCATCATTTCTCTTGGTAACTCATGCCAATCCCTGACACCCTTACATAAAAAAGAGAATCTTCCCACACCCTTGTGCCTGAAATCGAGTGCCAGCTTGTGGTCATGGTCATCTTTTCCCTTCCATGCACTACTTTTTATACTTATTGCAATATCTTTCCATGCCTCATCGCCAGTATGTGCCCTGTACACTCTCATGACCCTCCTCCTGTCTTGCAATTAATCCCATTCCAGCTCCTTTATCATATCCGTCACTGATTGCATTCTGCGATAATTTCCAGAAACAAATCTAGCAGCCCTTTTTTGCACCCTCTCCAAATCCTGTATTTGATACATAAAATGAGGGTCCCATACTACACTACCGTATTCGAGCAATGGTCTTACCAAAGTTTTGTAACCCAATTCCTTGACTTCTCTCGTACATCCCCTCATCACTCTCTCCAACAAGTGCAGAACTTTGAAACCTTTTGCTGCCACCTGTCCTATGTGTCCTGCCCAGTTAAGTTTGTTATCAAAAGTAATTCCAAGATATTTACATTTCAAGTCGTCAGCAAGCAATTCTTTCCCCACCTTATATTCATAATTAACCTTTTGTTTTTTATTTGTGTATCTTCTTTGCATTTATCTTCTTTCCATGTTTACCAACCCAATTAGATATCCTGTCCAGATCACCCTGCAACTGTTTACAATCCTCCATCGTTTTGATTCTTTTATACAGCATTATGTCATCTACAAACAATCTTATTTCTGACAGTAAACAATCAACACAATTATTCATTAGAATAATGAATAGCGATGGTCCCAATACGCTACCCTGTGACACACCAATTTTTACTTTCACTTCTTTTGATACTACATTTCCTACCCTAACTTTCTGTTTTCTACCTTTTAAAAATTCTTCTACCCAGCAAATCACTTTCTTATCCACTCCAATGGTTTTTACCTTATTTACTACCATTTTATGGCTTACTCTGTCAAACGCCTTAGACAGATCTAGTGCTACACTATCAATTTGGCCTCCCTTGTCCATTTCATCTGAAATATCTTGCATATATCCCACCAACTGAGATTCGCATGAATATCCTTGCCTGAACCCATGTTGCCTGCTTGAAAACCACTTACATTCCTGATGTGGTTGCATATCAATCTTTCCATTGATTTACCTACCACTGATGTCAAACTGATTGGCCTGTAATTCTCAACTCTATTTCTCACCCCTCCCTTATGTACCGGTACTACTATTGCACTTTTCCAGTCCTGTGGTAAGCAGCAAGTGTCTAGACTCAATTTAAATAATATTTCAAGATAAGGTACAATGTCACATCCGGCTATCTTTAAGATATCTGTAGTAATATTATCTTCACCAGCGCCTTTATTTTTTTTCAGCTTTCTTATTTCCTTCATGATTTCCTCAGGATGGATATCAAATTTTTTACTATAATCATTTCTAATTGTGTTGTTAAGCTCGTTCTCCGAATTAGACCCTCCTGTTTCTGATTCATTGTCCCTAATGCTTTCACTGAACCAGTTACTTAAAATCTCTGCCTTTTTCAAATCGTCAGTAACTTCTTCTCCATCCTTATCTATAAGTGTCTCTACACCCTCCCTTCCCCTCAGTTTCCTGATATAGCCATAGAAATTTCTAGATACATCAGTCAATGGTCCTCCAGCACTGACAATACTCTTCATAAACCCCTCTTTAGCCATTTTCTTTGCTGTTATTAAGTCCTTGTTTAGTTGTTTTAAATATTCCCTACTACCCTGCTGTCTCTTAACTCTGTTATGTTCTTTTCTTACCAACCTCTTTAACCTCCTCACTTCCCTATTATAGTACATAGGTTCTCTACTTCTCTTTATTTTCTGATTTGGAATAAATTTTTCTTCCCCCATTCTTATTATCTCCTAGAACTCTTCCCACCTTGACTCTACTGTACCTGAGCCTTCCTTCCATTTGCTGAATTATTCTCTAAAATATCTCTTCAAATTTGAAACCTGTGCTTTTTTTATAATTGTACCTATTTCCCCCTTCAATTTTGGCTGCTGGTTTACTGAATCCTCTAATATCCATCAGAACTGCTTCATGATCACTTATTCCTTCAGTTACTTGATACCTCAAAAGATTTTCATCGGGCTTAATTAGAAATATATCCAAAAAAATTTGTCCCCTAGTGTTTTGCTCAACCACTTGTGTAAATCCTCCTTCCCTTATTAAGATATTTGCAAATCTTTGTTCCCTTGTGTTATTTATCTTATTCCCTTCCCAGTTTACAACTGGTAAATTTAAATCCCCGCCGATGATGATCATTCTATTCTCACCTCTGGAATCTGAGTATGAATTTAATTTCTCCCCAAGAGCCTCATCTTCACCTGTCATTCTTCCACTGCGGTAAACAGCCAACACTCTGATTTTTTCTTTTTTATTACCCCAGAAATCTACCCCAAGTAACTCATGGTCTTGATCTATGAACGCCAGTGAACTGTGGTAGTTTTTACTAACTAGTATGAAGACTCCTCCACCAATTGCTCCTCTATCCCTGCGGTACACTCTGTAACCATCAGGAAAAACCTCACTGTTTAGTACTTCTTCTTTTAACCAACTCTCTACCCCAATTATTACTTGTGGTTCGTGCATCTCTATTAAGTTTGCAAATTCGATTACTTTGTTCATTATACTTCTACAGTTTACCATTAACACCCTTACTACTGGCTTTACATTTTCAGAATTTATCTCTTCTTTCCCACTTTTACCGCAGACAGTTATTGTTTCAGCCATTTCATCTATTTCTTTAATTTCTGTGACTTTCACCATCGCGAATCTGCAATCAGTATCACTTTGATAATCTATTTCTGTCCCTTCACCAGCAGCCCCTAACCTAAAAAAGGCACAGTCCTGACCCATCATCACCGGAAACGGGCTCCCTCACTGCTTTAGCTAACAACTCAGAAAGTACTCCCTTCTCCCTTCTATTTAGGTGTAGGCCATGCCTAGTGAAACCCCACCTACCAATGGTGTTCACAGGCACAACCCCCAGCACAGAACTAATGCCTTTCCCAAGTAGCATTTCCGTTTCCACATTAACCCGCCTCACAGCATAGTTCAATTGTGGCCGGTCATGGCGACTTAGGACCTGCATGAGCTCCACCCTGGTATGCTGTGCCTCCTTCACCACCTTCCTCAGGTCACTCTCTATACTAAAACTCGCGTTTCAATCAATACTATTTCCCGCACCTCCCATTTAAACAGTTGAGCAACTCCATAGTAATGAATTGTCAGAATAATTGATTCGGTAACATATTTGGTCTGATGTCCACTTAAAATAATCTAATAACTCACGTACAACGAATATGAACAAAGACCGTTAACTAAAGTGGTCAGTAAAATATCTAAAAAACCTTGGTCAAGCAACAACATTAATGAAAGTTTTAATTAAATTGAAACTTATGACATCTGGCATTCGTGGTTACAGCAGAGACCATGATTAATTTTTTTTTTAATTTTTGCTTTCATTAGAAACATGTTACTGAAAAGCAGATCCACGTTTTTTTTTCGCCGAAAATTTATCAATATTTTTTTAACTATTAAATGCTACGAAAAACGAACTTAATAGATGTATTATGGCAATTAATTTGGTAGCAGTTGATTAGCTATTAAATTGTGGACATAACCACGAATTTCTTATAATGGTATCTCTGGTCGCTGTTTTGGGAGCGCAGGCTGGCCCATGACGTCACTATTTTCCAGTCAATAGCTATCGAGGTGAGTGAATGACCTTACGAAATTATATATTAGATTGTTTCATCTGATATGCAGCCAACTAATATTCTCGTCATATAGTAAATGATATTTAGCTTTTTACAAAGGTGATCAATGTGTGTATTCCATTTTAAATTCTCTTGTATCCATATTCCCAGAAATTTTGTGTTTCCTACATTTTTTAGTAGCTCATCGCAGAGTTTTACTGAAGGTACAGGGGTTTCTAAATTAGTTTTTGTCTTGAAGTGTATGGCATGTAATTTTTCTGTGTTTATTATTAGTTTGTTTTGAGAAAACCAGTTTGCTAAGTTTTTAGAACAGTGTTCAATGTTTTTAATCAATTGCTTCCTATTACATTCTTTCATTAATACATTGGTGTCATCTGCATATTTAATATACTTCTGGCAGGTACTTGTTGTTTCTAGATCATTTATATATACTACGAACAATAAAGGTCCAAAAATTGACCCTTGCAGCCCTCCATATTTCATGTGTTTGCAATCTGAGCGCACATAGTTTACACTGTTGTTAGTCTTAAAACTACATTCAACAATCTGTTTCCGATTATAAGGGTATGACTTTATACAATTTTTAGCTACTCCTAAATGTTCTAATTTTGTGATCAAGATATTATGGTCAATTACATCAAATGCCCTTGAGGGATCCAAGCTTATTCCAGAACATATGTTCTTTTGCATCAAGTGTCTGTAAGATTTCTGTATAAAACGAAAAAAGTGCAATTTCAGTTGATTTATTCTTCCTAAATCCATGTTGAGTATTTGATAAAAGTTTATTATTTTATAAAAAGTTCACAAGCCTTTTGTGAAATAGTTTTTATACGATTGTGGGGAAATATGAGAGGTTTGACACCGGTCGGTAGTTTGACACGTTTTCTTTTTCCCCTTTTTTGAATAAGGGTTTAACTTTTGCTGTTTTAAGCCTATCTGGGAATATTCCACTAGAAAATGAACTGTTGCATATATGAGAGAGAGGGCAAGATTTAATTTTGCACATTGTTTTAAAGGAAAATCTGGGACATCACCAATTCCGAATTAAAATTTAGGTTTTAATCCACCAATAATTTTTAATACTTCTTCTTCATTTGTGGGTTGAATAAAAAGGGTTTTCTATTACTTTGATATTAGCTTGTTTGTTCATGTTGGACTTACCAAAATTTTTCTTAATCAGTTCTTCAGCAATATTTGAGAAATACATATTAAAGGTATTAGATATCTCTAAAGGATGAGATATTATTTTTTTATACTCTGGATGCTGAATGTTATGGCTATCTACCTGTCTCACTCCTATTTCTTTCTTAACTACTTTCCACATGGCTTTCATTTTATTGGTAGCTGAGGAAATATATCTATCATTTTCTAATTTTTTTGCATATCTTACTACCCTGTTAAGAACCTGTTTGTATTTTTTTAAATATTTATCGAATTCTGGTGTTGTTTCCTGTGTTTTTGAAATTGTTTGTGATAGTTGTTTCTTTTTAGTAGATATTATGATATCAGCAGTAATCCAGCGTTTTGTATTATTTATTTCAGTTTGCTTTTTTGTCTTACGTGGGAAACATATTTCAAAATAATACACGAATGTATTAATGAATGAATCAATATCATTTTTAATAAATATACAGTATCCTCCCAGTTTGTATTCATTTCTGCAAAAAAAAAAAAAAAAAAAAAAAAAAAAAAAAAAAAAAAAAAAAAAAGGGGGCTAAGGTAAAGTTTGGAATGCTTGATACATTTAGCTGTGTTGTATTGAGCCACTGTCTTGTTAAACATAAAACTACCACATCTTTAAGATCTGTTGAAAGAAGTAATTCAATTTTAGTTTTCTTATTTTTAAGAGACATTGCACATTATGGTGACAAATTATAAAGTTTGAACTTACTTTTTCTCGACCATTTACCTATTGATTGGTGCCCTCTACCTTACAAGCTTTATTTGTATTGACCCTTTTTTCACTGTAGCATAGTCTCACTTTAGGTAGAGCTAAGGGGATCACCATTCGCATATTGTTTTTATTCGGATGTCAGTTTGTCTGCATGGCGAGCCCATAAAAAATCAGCATCTCTAGTTGGCTGCTTCTTTGTGCGGGTTGATGACCTTATCACTAGTTTTGGAAAGTTTTGTACTGCTGAGGTAGCTGGGGTTTCAGCTTCTGTTGTCCCTGCTTCTATGATAACTGTTTCTACATTTCTTTCTTGAGGCACTATCCAGTCAAGACGTAAAATTTCTTAGCACTTTAATTCCTTTGATATGACTTCCAATAATATTCTTGTGATTTCAGCTTTCCCTTTTGCATTAAGATGCTGTCCGTGATTTGTGTAGTATCCTCTGTCACTTGGTGTGCTGATAAACTGAGCGTTTTGGAAATGTTTCGCAATTTTGCCTAGTTTTCTGTTTGTTTTCACTATTTCTTTATTCACACAGTACCATTCTGGTATGTCATGCCTGTGTGGTATACCTACCATCAATACATTTGTATGCTTAATTGACAGCAGAGAGTTTTTTATTGTTGTAATTGCAATGTCTGCTTAATTTTTTGGGTCATTTGCTCCTTCGCATATAACTAAATGGTCTTTTTCTGTTAATTTCGTAATATTTTTAGTGCTTTCCAGTAGTTTGACCGCTGGGGCTCCTGGGATAACTTCCCCTCGGATTTCATAGTTTTTGAAATCTTTGTTTCGCATATTTTCGACAATTGCACTACATGGCTGTTTGATAGTATTAACACTTTCAGGTTTGATTTTGTCAGATATTTTCTTGATTTTTGTTTAGATGGCTTTTTCACAACGCACCGTTGCTGCACTTTATTAATGCTTACAGGGAGAATTTCTATTTCTAACACCTTAAATCTGTTCGAGGTAATAACTGGTGTCAGCTGACCTGAATATTTTGCATCGGATGTCACACGTCTGCTTTGTATTTTAGCGACAACCTACCTGTTGTTTACATGTGAATGTCTGGGTTTCACTTCACTTTCCACATGGTCTCTTGTCTTATCATTCATGCAAAAATCAATTCCCGGGTCATTTTCAACAACTGTTTTTAAATTATTCATTTGATGAATAAATACCGTAGCGGCGTGTATATCTTCTTTTAACGCTTCAACTACTGACTCTTCTTTACCCGCTAAATAGTTTCCTACCGCTTCCATACTTTCTTGGCAGGACAGGGTGCCGCACTCTCATTTATCGGTCACCGATTTCAGCATATTTATGCAGTCAATATGTATCCATTTTTGGATAACGGAACACAGTCTAATTCCCGTTTTTACTACTTCACAACACAATACATAATTTATGCACGAAATATAACTTATTTTCCGTGAGCGGCTAATCACATCTATACGTGCCGCCATCTTAAACAACTTTTCTTGCCAATGTAATACCTATTATCTTTGGACGTCACATGTGTGTACGTAAATGAGGCTCGTTACAGTTCATAGTTGTTTTTTTTCAGCGTGTAATCTTTCCGTATTTATTCTTTTTATAGCAACATATTCCCAATTAATATCATTCAAAGAACGTGTGTATGATCATTATACTTCGCAATAAGGTTACTCCCAGTCGCACGCGGTATTACGTTACGGCACTTTTCGAGTGAAGTTTGACGTATCTATATATATTTTAAAGCTCTAAGAGCAATATACATTAAATAGTATCACAAAACCAACACATGCAACAGTTATAGACCAGAACTACAATTCCTTGATGAGTTCCAATGATTGCGCTAGAGCCCAAGTTGGTACCATCAATTTCAGTGATCACACGTGACCAGCACATCAGGTCATGTAGTTAGGGCGGGGGGGGGGGGGGTAAGCGGGTCAAATGTACCCGGGCCCGCCGGCTGATGGGGGCCCCGATCACTGGCTGCAGGGGGCCCCAGCTCGAAGCCAAGAATCCGGCTATTGACGCCCGGCTAGTTTCTAGAGCTAAAAAGTTCGCCCATTTGACCCCGGGCCCGATATTCCTAGTGCCGGCCTTTGCACATTTACCACAGTAACATTAGTATGTGAAAGACTTGATAAAGTTTGCTGTACTACAAGAGTTGTCTCGGCAGTTTGATTTCTGGATACATCATTTGATCCCCCTATTATTATTATAAAGACATTTCTTGTATACTTAAGACATATCATTATTACTAACTATATTGGCTAAAGTTGAATTCGGCTTAACTAGTCATTATGCGTCACAAGAGTTTTGATCACCAATGATCTCTTTCACTTTCAAGAAAATTGTACGTCTATGGCTATCTGTAAATATCATAACCTTACCTAGACTATTTTCTGTTCGTTTTCTTGGTCTGCATATTTTGTTGCTTTCTTCGTTTGCCACTCGCGAACTGTTCTGGCTATCTTCGATGTCAGTGCATTGTGACAATATTTCGGATCAGTTGTAAAACATTTTCTGTGGTTGAATTTAACTTTGATTGCATCGGTTGCTTAATGTGCACTGTTATCCACTGACTACGTTCCGATTGTGTAGTTACTTGATGATCACATTTTTCAAGTTCTCTTAGTTAACTTTTCAGTTTCAATCTTTAGGCACTGTACATCCTCTTGTAAAATTACAATTACTTCTAGCAAGGAATTTTTGTTGTAATCTTTCGGCGCCACATTGTTTTCAGCTTGAGTATCATACATGGTGGAAACTTCTATCCAACAAATTCATCTGGCATTTCTTCTTCCTTTAGGTTTGCACATTTGAAATGTTTCTTTCTGTCATAGAAATCACATACAATACCATTTCTTACGCATTTCACACATTTTATAATCAGAATAATTCAGTTTGTAACTAGAGTTTTGTTATCAACTACACCAACCATAGCCGTATTTAGATGATTTGTTCCGACTTTAACCAGCTAACCTTGGGTTAGGTGTCACACATAGTCATTAATTTCAAAGAACTGTATCAACGGTGTGTCCTACGATAATTAAATCCTTGTGGTTTTACGACTGTTCATTTCAGAAAGGAATTCTAGCTGCCGTCCTTTGAGTCCTCTCCAACTCCCATATTTGTTACCAAAATCGTAGGTCTCATACAACCCCACCATATTGAAATAATGATCTGACTAAGATCTTGTATCTCCATTTCGTCACTTACCGAGCGAGATACAGTTTCAGAAACCAAACTGTATTTCATTTCAATTGATACATGCTGTATATTAGCGTTTAATTGACGTTAACATTATTTACATCTTCTAAACTCATTCTGCTAATTTTTAAAACATTTAATTTAATTTAATTACAGACATTGAAGACGTTGTAAGAAGCTCTCAATCAACTTGACTATCACAAATGTGAAACTAATCATATTAATTACCGATTGTTTTCTGCGGTAATTTCGAAATACAAACCTGGCAGCCCTCCTCTGAACCTCCTCCAACTCCTGTATTTGATACTCAAAATGTGGATCCGAAATTAAACCACCATATTCCAGCAGTGGTCAGACCAAAGTTTTGTACTCCAGTTCCCTTACTTCTCTACTTCATCCCCTCATCACTCTTTCCAACAGGTGAAGGATTTCGAACCCTTTACCTGCCACCTGTCCAATGTGTCCTGCCCAGTTAAGTTTGCTATCAAATGTAATGCCAAGGTATTTACATTTCGGTCTTCAATTAGTAGCTCCTTCCCCATATTTTAATCGTAATCAACCTTTAGCTTTCTACCTGTGTACCTAATAAGCTGACACTTCTTTGCATTTATCTTCCTCCCATGTTGACTCACCCACCTAGTTATCCTATCTAGATCATCCTGCAGCTGTTTACAGTCTTCTATTGTTTTGATTCTTTTATAAAACATTATGTCATCTGCAAAAAATCTAACTTCTGACAGTAAACCATTAACACAATCATTCGTTAGAATAACTGTGAAAAACGTTATGAAAGGAAAGCTACCTGGCTTGGCTCGGAAACCCCCAAGTAGCTCAGCGTAGCCTTCCAGCCAACCCCCCCCCCCCCCCTCGGACCAAGCCACGTAGTTTGTGCACGCCCCCTAAGGTACAATGTCCCATCCTACTATCTTTAAGACATCTGTAGTAATGTTATCAGCACTAGCTCCTTTATGCTTTTTTAGATTCTTAGCTCCTTCATGATATCTTGATTTTAAATTTCAAATTTTCTAATCTGCTCGCCTCCAACTGTGCGGATAGGCACATTTCCAGATATAACCCCTGAATTATCTCCTGGTGTATGTATTATTTTGTTATGCAATTGCTTACTGTACCATGTATGCTATGACTGTACATCCTCTGGTATATGTATTATGTTGTTATGCAATTGTTTATCTGTAAAATGACAACTTTCCACATTTTAATTATACTGTAATTATTGTTTGTGCACGGAGAGCCTTGTACCCCCCACTGTTGGTACAGAGTCCTCTATTTACTTGTTTTACTAATCCTTGATTTTGTAAACATGCATGTATTTTTTGAGAAATATTCCAGCTGGTGTGAAATTACTAGTTTATTATAATTATCATGTAAATTTGTTTATCTGTACAATGCTTTACTCATTTGTACCAAGCCAATTATCTATATAAATAGCTGATGGCTGTATAGTTCCATTTGGCGCTTCAGGCTAAATAAAATTAAAAACATCCCACAGAGCCAGTCTCTTATACTGGGATCAATGGAAAGTGAATGTATTGTATTGTCCCTAATGGACTGACTGAACCAGTTACTCAATAACTCTGCCTTTTTTAAATCCTCCGTTACTTCTTCTCAATCCTTATCTATAATTGTCTCAATACCCTCTCTTTCCCTCTGTTTCCTGATATAGCTGTAGAAATTTCTAGATGCTAATCAGTCTACACTTCTAAATATTTTCTCCCCTCCTTTTTGTGTACTGCTAATGTTAAACATAAATTATCACAGAAATAAGCTGCAATCACAGATGTAATTTGTTTCGTTAGTTATCTTTGCTGTACGGATTTATGCTGTAGTTACAAATGCGCCATCTCTTATTAAAAAATATACTGCTGGTGGTAGCGCCATATTGAGCGAATGCCAGAGGAGGTGTTGGGTTATTGTACTGTAAAGTTGTTGCTTATTGAAGTGGGGGTTGCGTCCGTAGTGATTTTCTGTGCTTCAAAGTGTATTGTGGAGATACATTTGTCTCATTTCTGTATTTGAAAGTAGAATGAGTTGCTCGGACACAAAGAAATCGAAGAAAAGAAAGAGCAATAGAAGTGGTAACATGGGTGACGTTCTGGGTAAAGAATGTGGCGATAGTGAGAAAGATGAACTTAAAGAAGAATCCCTGCCGGAAAATGTGCGAGAAGAAGCCGATGGAGCACCAAGTGTCGATGAATGTTTGACTAATCAGGTTAATCATACGAATGGCAATAATAATTACCCTATCATTTCCAAGGTGAGTATTAATGAATGACGGTTCACGTAAATGTGTCACTTCAAAATAAGTTTCTTATAACATTAGCGAACATCTGTATAAACAAAGTATTGTAGACAAAGGTTCGAGCGTAACGCTAGGGTCCCAAGAAGGAAATGTGCTATCCGTCTGAAATTTACTACACACCTTCCTAAAGACATATTATCTCATAAAACGTTGAATGTAAAATGACAGACCACGTAGTATAGAAATAATTTGACCCTGAATGTATCATTACAGCAATGCCTTAACTTCCTGTAGCAGGTATGTTGCTTTATCTCAGACGTCAAAATCGGCCAGCAATTTTATTAGAAACGTTTCTTGGCACTCATAGCAAAATAAGATATTGCCAGGAAAATCGAGGAACACATATTTCTAGAAATAATCTAAGTTACTATCCCACAAATGGCTTCAGTGATGTTATATCCCACAAACAACGATTGAACATAGCAGTTTTTGTAACACACATTGTCTATCTGAGAAATAGGATTGGAAACGTAACCTAATAACACAGCTTAGATAACTGGCTTTCTATTGGTATGAATCGAAAATAGATATGTGCCATTGCCATGGGTGTATAATTTTACAGCTTGGTCCAGAATGTATTTTCATGTGATCACGGAGTGCATTTGGTGAACAGAAACATGGCCCCATAACAATCAACCTTGCCATAAGAAGTTGGCAGTAATGAGGATATTAACTTCTTATCTCAGTATCTTTGCAATACCTAACTGATACGAATATAAAGTCTGTATGGCATGCCTGCCAAGCTGAGTGTTTCATATCATTACCTGCGTCGTTACTTCTTTATGTTTTATAAGAATGTGGAATGCAGTTTTCTCTGCAAGAATAAATCGGAAGATACATCTGCAAAGAACAGAAACAGATAATAACGCATTTTTATGGCGTGATAACTTGACAGCCTACCCACATTTCAAACAACTTTATACATATTTCATACATTTGATGGCTTCACATACAGTGTTTTATGAAGTAATATGTCATTAGGAAAGTGTGTAGCAAATTTTATACCGATAGCACATTTCGGGTAATATCAAGATGGGGATACCGCTGTGGCATCGTGTAGTAAACACACAGATCACGTGGTATATATATGACATAATTGTGATGTATGGTCCAGGCTGCATTACAACATAAACTCAAATGATGATTGACAAAATCATATTTTATAAATATGCGTTTCGGTCGTAATGCAGCCTGGACCAAAGTGAAACGTAACCATAACGCACGATATTGCAGATACCCAATTTTCAGATCATATCTATAGCTGTTACTGTGTTGGTACGTGCAGACTGAATATGTCATATATATCACGTGATCTGTGTGTTTACTACGCTAGGCCGCAGCGGTATCCCCATCTTGATATTACCCGGAATTAGCAAAATTAACCTTTAGGATTACTGGAATATGGGCATCTTTCACTCTTCAATCAAGCTTTAGGCCTACTTGTTCTATGTTCCCTCTAGATTTGACTTTGTAAGATTTTGTAAACAATGATTTCTATCTGCAGCAACTAATATTTTTTTAAAATATATTGTAATAGCTCAGTCATTTTTCTTGTTTTTTGTTGCAGTTCATAACTTTGACTTAAATAATTAATAACATGATCATTTTCACATTATAATTGTAGTTGTTTATCATTGGCAGTGTAGGATTGAATCTGTTGATATTTTAGTCATTTGCAGTTACAGATCACAGTATATCTGGAAATAGTTACACATTGCTGAAGGGTAGCCAAAAAGGACTTGTGAAAACATTGTGGAGGCAAACTATAGATTGTGAGACTGCTACAACCATTTACTGCTTGTGGGCTACAGCGTTGTAAACACAAATATCACCTGGTACATATGACGACATTGTGTTTCTGTGTGTGACATATTCAGTCTCCGTGATGCAACAACTGTCACTTATGGGACTGCATGGAAAACGGATGGTTAGCTATGATGTAAACAGTCTTTGAGACCCTCCAGCAGCCCGCCTCCCAACCTTCAATTGGGAGTAATGAACTTTGTAAAAAAAGTAATGTAATTTCATTATTCTAGCAGACGTGTGGACGCTAATGTAATCGCTGGGGCTCGAGAAGGAATTGAATTTTCGATCTAAAAATTGGTAGACTTGTTCCTTGGATCAGGTTAGACTATTTGATGTATGTTGCTCTTAGTCATAAAGTATATAGATACTGCATAAACTTGAAACAGAAATTGGTCTAGAATTAAAGTAATTGATAGCTGGTATTTTCTGACTTATGATAATCCACATGTTCCTGAAATGATATTTCTTGTTAATATGTTGCTATCACGGCCATCAAAAACATAAACAAAAAAATAAATTCCTTTCAAAAATTAACTGCTGCTGCTTTAAATGGTAAGTATGAGTATCCTCTAATTTAAATTACAGGAATTGTTAAAGCCTCTTTCCAATATCCACTTAGGGCCAGTCTGCATTTTGCCACTACTTTAAAACTTTATTCTGTATTCCACCAGAAGGCTTTAGGCTCTCTATAGAATCCAGCTATTTTATGACAAGGGATTGACTTGACTGCTGTTCTATTAATTTCCAAGTTAAGGGCATTGTAGGTTTCCCTCGCAGACAAATTGGGATATATGATTACGAAGGCTTCCACGGTCACTGTATGTAATATCTTGGTTCTCCGGGTGGAGCCGCGTCGATTTGTTGAAACCTAACATTTCTGCCATCTTGCTGTGGCTGTCATCTGAGTGGAAGCCACAGCAAGATGGCAGAAACGTTAGGTTTTAACAAATCGACGCGGCTCCACCCAGAGAACCAAGATATTAAATTGGTATATAGATTGTTTATTTCCTCCGAAATAAAATATAACTAGTTGGCCGTGAAGTTTCCTGGAATTTCCAAGTACTATTAGCATAATATCGTTTTTTTTTTTTTTTTTGCCTTGTCTCAATTCCAATAGTTGGGTATATTGGGAAATTGTCTGAACCCAATGAATACCTTTTATTCTCCCAATTATAAATTTAGGAAATTTGGTGATACTATTGATATGTCCACCACAAATCAGTTTGGATCATTGTAGGAGAGCCATCATTTAGTATTACAGGAGAAAGAGCTTTTATTGAATCCAACAATGAGCAACCATCAGCATTTGAAATTTCGCTGCCCCATGCAGAATGATACACTCTCTCATCGCACAGTGGAAAGTTAGGGCTACCCCCTCCCTCATATATATACATTTATGGCACAAAATGATTTACGGATATAAATATGGAAAGGTAATACTGATAACACACAGTACTTCATTCACGGCAAGCGCTGTTTTCTGTAAGAGCCTACTGTTCACATAAAAAGTACACATCTCGGTGACTGAAGGCTAAATGTGAAAAACCACTCTAGTCAATGAAGAGACGATAATTTGTTTATCCCAACTTGAACACACATAAAACTTAGTAATGTTCACTTGCAAAAATGTCAATCTATAAATTAACGCTAAACATGCTCAGCACTAAATACTATCGCCACCGTAAAAAAAAAAAATGTCCAATGATCGGCCTTGGCTATAAACATAACAGTTGATAGCATGTATTAATATGGGCAATTTTTTATATAGCTTTTTAAAAAATTACTAACTTAATTTCTTATATTTCATAAATTAGATTACATTAAAATATAAATAGCACAAAAAACAAAACTTTCAGACATTGGTATGAAAACCAAATCTAAGGTTACAAAGAGAGAGAAAATTTCTTTAATGACATTTACATTTTTTGCTTTTTCACGATAATGTTTGTTAGAAGAAAGGAAGGAAAGAAAAAGGAATACATAATTTCTACACACGCCAACATCTGTGCACACTCAACAGTGGGCAAATGTTAGTGTAGGAGCTCAGTAGTATCGTTGAATAAGAGTAGCAGAAAAAGATGATCTGTGAATGTGAGAGTCAGAGAGTATATAGAGAAAACAAGAAAACGGATTGTATTGGTTGTTAGCGAGTTTGCACCGTGAAATAAATTCTTTCTGCTATATAAGAGCTTCTACTTAATATCTGAGGTGAGTATTATTGTTCCTCTATATTAGTACTGTTATAAGTTTTGGAAATTATCATTGTCTGTATGAGGGTTTGAGAAAGCAACATGTAAAAACTAATGGATGCGCAGACTTCTGCGATAACATAGGGTAATACTGCCATGGGTCTCTTCTGGCTTCAACTTCTGGTGCTGGAGCACAGGATGGTGCTTGAAGTTCAAGCCTTGTGGTGGTCTTATTGATGACGTGAAGGCTGTAGCCATTGGCCAGAAACATCTCCTTCAAAATGTCTCTTTCAGCGGTTATGTTCACTTCGTCACTGACTATGGAAGCACGGACGGTCAAAGTTTAAATAATTCCGCGTTTCACTGCTGGATGGTGGTGAGAGGCTGCATGAAAATAGCGACTCGTGTGTATGGGCTTGCGATAAACTGCATGTTCCAGGGAGCCATCTTCCTTCTGCTTCATTGTCACGTCCATAAAAGGAAGTTGTTTGTCCACTGTAAGTTCCATGGTGAACTTCATTTTGTTGTGAGTACTATTTAAGTGTTGGAAAAAAGCCTGGAGAGATTCTCGCCCGTGAGGCCAGATAACAAATGTGTCGTCCACGTAACACAGCCATAAAGAAGGTCTCAGATTGTAATTGTTGACCACTTCAGCATCAAATGCTTCCATAAATACATGTCCCCGCAGGGGCCTGGTACGCAAGTGCCAGGTACGGGTTTGGCGAACCCGCGGTGCCCGAGCTGGAAACTTGTGAGTGCCGCAAGTTTCCCACACCGTAAACTCCTACCATGCTTCAACGACCACCATAGGGCGTGGCGGTGGAACGTCGTGTGCCTAGGAGAACGGGGATCTTGGCTTCATCGCCCGGATCGCGAGGACGGTACAAACCTCTATAAAAAAAACCCCTCAACCTCAAGGTCGGACACGTGCTGAGGAGGTGGATGAGTGGTGAGGCAAACCACCCCCTAACGTGCGACCTCAGGGGCACCTGCGCACCCCTGTTGTAATAGCATTTCTTTCTTAATTGGTTTTTACTCGTGGGACCAAAATTCCTACTCCCAAAAAACCCCTGCGGCCCGGGTGTGTGGCAGGTAAATAAAAACACACCCAGTTCTTACAAACGGGCAAGGATTGAAAGCCCTCCCCTGGATGTAAACAACAGTAACGGCAAGGGTTGTATTATTGACAATGCCTTCGTTATTATGACAAGGGTGGATGGATCTTTCGATAAGGTCTCTCCATTCTATGTTCAGAAAGGTTTCGAGGGTATTGCGGGTACCCTCAAATCTGTAAAAAAGCTGAGGAATGGGACACTGCTTTTGGAAACATCCACCCACAAGCAGGCTGTCCAACTCCTTAAGTGTGAGAAGCTCGGGGAGTTCGCAGTGAAGTGCGAACTCCACAAAACTCTGAATTCAAGTGAAGGTGTCATCACCAGCAGGGACCTTATGGATTTAGAGACCGAGGAACTCCTTAAGGAGTGGTCAACAGAACATGTGGTCGAGGTTCGTCAGATTAAACGAAGGGTTAACGGCAGTCTTGAGAAGACGGCCACCTTCGTCCTGACGTTCGACACTCCGACGTTGCCCAAAAACATCAAGGCAGGATATTTGAACTTGAATATTCGCCCGTATGTACCGGACCTGATGCGCTGCTTTAAGTGCCAGCGGTTCGGTCATATGACGGCGACCTGCAAGGGCAACCCCACCTGTGGGAAGTGCGGAAAGGCGGCTCATGAGCCAGGCACTAGCTGCACGCTCCTGCAGGTGTGTGTCAACTGCTCCGGGGCACATCCAGCCTGGAGGAGAGAGTTTCGATTGTATCTGGAGGAAAAAATGATACAGGAGTTGAAAACGAAAGAGCGCATATCGTATGGCGAAGCTAAGGAACGATGTAAGGCTCTGGCTCCACCAGTCTTCGCTACCAGTTTCGTGAAGACGTTATCAACTCCCGTCAGGAAAGAAAGTATTGCTACCCAGACGTCCGTTGCGGACATGGGCACAAGTCCAATGTGCTCATGTCAGTGCAGATGTGGTGCCACACCCATCAAGGTCATAACACCTAGGACCTCGCACGTCGGTAGCAATACTCTGACAATATCGACCACATCGACAGCAAGTTCAACAAGTCCACCAGCAAAACACTGCCATCCGCTACAGCAGTAGGTCCCTCTGCAACAGCAGAAGCGGCCCCTGAAGCATTAACAGCATTTCCAACAGAAGCTGTAACGCCATCTGCCAGTAGCGGATGGCAAACAGTGCAGAAGGTTAGGGGTCCGAAATTTAAGCTCACGGACCGCACAATATGAAATCCCCTCCGACTTCTCCTCCCAGATCCCCCTCTGGAAAGGAGAAGGGGAACAGGCCTCGGCGGAAGAAAATTCCGCAAGACTCCGAGGCCTCACAACGAAAATCGTCTTCGGGCACCGAAGACGATGTCATGCTGGTGGATGAACTTTGTTCCATTCCTCAGCAACTACCATTGGAGGACCCACTCTATCCGGGGGGGGGGGGGGTTTAAATAGGTAGGATGGCTCCCATACTTCAGTGGAACATTAACGGTGTCAGGGACTACGCTGAAACGGGGAGTTGGTAACAGCTAATATCACCTGAACCAGATGTCTTCCAGGAAATTCTAAAGTTATGAAACCGTGTAATATTTATATTGCTAACAGTTCAGATGACCACAGTCGCCACTTGCAGGCTTAACCTTCTGCAAGAAAGGTAGTATGCTACGAAATAAAAACCTCAAGTCGAAATCAAAAGTCATATATTCTTCAAAATTTTCACATGAATGTTATAATCACTGTTAGCACAGGCAATCGGATTGAAATCGTCTCCAAAAATTACAAGTTGAGATTCCAGAGCATTAAACCGCTTCTCCCCAAGTTGAAACAGAGCAAAAGTTTGAAATTCACATGTTCACCCAAATTTTCAAAATGTCCGCCACTACGTGTTCTAACAAGGTCAGCCAACCACACTAGACGCCATGATGTTGGTTACCCATGAGCACCTTCCACCAAAACCGCGCGAGATCAGAACGTGCTCTCACACGCACTTCTACATCGAGACTGTTCTATCGGCGTAGTGGTGTCCTATCACAGTTTCCTTATATAGGAGTTGCTCGCGTGATGACGTATTTCTACCGTGTCCTTCCGCGCTCCTAAACATACCCTACTGTTTGATCTAATAACTTCCTTAATACTAGGTTGATCTCAGCAAGTAAATGGTAAAAGTGATGGGTGTTACTAGATGAAGTGTATAGTGCCTGAATATTGTGTTAATTTTACCTCTCCGAAAACTTGTCGACATGGTTGATTTTTTGCAAGTCTTACAGCTTTAGTCAAAATTTTGTTATTTTTAAAATTGGTTGTAATTATCAATGTGAAAGTAAGCTTAAAATATTATTCTCGATTTTAGGTTGTTCCAAAATATCTACTTTGTTTAAATCAGATGAGTTATGGTGAAACCGTTAATTCCTCACACTCGGTTGTGACCACGATTTAGTTTTCATGGAATAACTCTGAAGTTTTATGGGTTATTGTGCCGGAAAAATTATCAAGGTATAGCCTGGATTTAACTGCGCATTTTGAAGTTTATCTTGTCTCTGTAGCTGTTACCCCTGAGACACAATAAATTGTTTCGTGATTTGCACGTGTGTTGGGTGTCAAGAAAAATAAGAAAATCTATAACATCGGTTCTATGGCTTTTTATAACTTGAAATTAATCTGTAGGAAGCTAAAAGAATGGATTTTTATCCCGGAATCAAAGTAGGCTTTTAAATAATAAATTGTCCAAACTGGGTGTTCAATTTTTACGTGTTCATTTAATGTTTAGAATTACTTAGAGTGTTGTAAACTATCAGATTTATGTGAATTTACTTCACTTCCGGACTGCTTTATTTTATTCTCTACTTTATATTGTGTGGCAGTGTTTAAAATCAGTGTTGAAGCATTTTATATGTGCAGTGATTATAGCCAGTTACTTTACGATTGGATTTACATAAAACAGGTTAGTGAAATGTCCTCAAATGTATTTAGAAAATCAATTATGTGTTTTAGCTAGTATTTAAATGTCATTAGTGCTCTTGAAATGGCTTTAAAGTGCTGGAATTTATTCCTGAAAGTTGGACAAATTAATCGATTTACCGGCGTCTATTTACTCACTGATATTTCATATTTTACAGACTGAAACTATTTAAAAACCTATTAAAATTGAAAGATTATTTTATTTACTGCTTGTTTTTCTACTTTTTAAATCCTGAGACTACTTAAAAGACCAAATTATGTATGTGAACTGTTTAAGCAAAATGAGCATTAAAAATCCAATATAATTACTTCTTGTGGTTATTAGATGCTTTAAAAACTATCAGAAACCTGTTAATTTATCTACTAGGCTATCTCAGGGATTATTATTGCTGCCTTTGGGGCTTTAACATGGTCAAGTTTTATCACAATGAATTATTTTCATTTCTGCTTCAGACTGTTATTTTATCATCCAGTTTATTTCTTTGAAAATCCTACTAAACTATCTTTAAATGTGAAGTTATGGTTATAGTGCGTCTAGGCCTGTGTATTATAGGTTCTTTATTGCCTTTACTGTGGAGAATTCCCCTCAAAAATACCAAAACTGATATCTGTCAAGGTTTTTATGGTTAGATTTTTCCTTTACTGAAATTACTTATTTATCTCCGAAATAATGTGTATTAAATATGATAAAAGGTTTATTTATGCATATTATTTGCAATTATTCAACGTTTACTTCGTTTAAATCGGTTCAAAATATCTCGCCAACCAATGCTAGTGTCTGTTATCGAAAGTTTATTCTTATGTGAAATAACCTATTTCCTACTGAAATATCGTGGCTTTAATGCAGTTTATAGTTTATTTATGTTAGTTATGTGAGATTTATTCACTTTATTATGTCCGAGGTGTAGTTAACTCGATTTAAAGTGTGGTACCGGATACTACAGTTAACCCAAAACTCGGCCCGATTCTAACCAAATATTGAAAATAGAATGAGGGATACCTTACAACGGCTTTCAGGCTCACAAAGAGGAAGTCCAGCTCTTAGCACGGTCTAATCCATTGTGTCTTTGTCTCCAGGAGACACACTTTAGACCACAACATCAGCCAGTGCTAAGAGGTTATGACATATTCCGAAAGGACGATACCGAGGGTGATCGAGCGAAGGGCCATTGCTCTCACCTCTCATCTACAAGCAGTAGCGGTGAAAATACACGGTCCAATACAACTGACCGTATGCTCTATCTATCTGCCACCCAGTTTGTCCGTCGACTACGACGACCTGGTTGGCATTACACGACAACTCACTCGGCCCTTTCTCCTTTTGGGAGATTTCAACGCCCACAGTGCGTTGTGGGGTTCCACCACCGATTGCCCCCGGGGCCGAGTGATTGGTAGATTGATGGAGCAGGAGGAAATTTGTATCCTGAATACAGGGCAAATGACTCATTTCACCACTGCTACCGGTACGTCTTCTGCCATTGACCTTTCCTTGTGTTCTCCCTCAATCGCAGACTCCGTGCTATGGGAGGTGGATCGCGACCTACATGGAAGCGACCACTTCCCTATTTGGTTGCACGTCGAGTGCGATCGTGGGGAGGAAATAACCGGCGCAAATGGAACGTCAGTTGTGCAGATTGGCAACTCTATTGCCGCTCTGTACAACTGCAACTTGTAGGCAGTATACAAGAGAAGGTGAATCACTTCACGGAAGTGATTCACCGTGCAGCTGACGTTTCCATGCCGAAAAGCTCCGGAACGCTGCGAAGGACGCCCGTCCCCTGGTGGAACGACGAATGTCGTTCCGCTATTCAGGGTCGCAGACGGGCGTTGCGGCGTTTTAGGTTGTATCCTACATCCGACAACCTGGCAGCGTTCCGTATAGCAGAGCTAAGGCGCGCCGTGTTATTAAGGAGAGTAAGAAGAGGTCATGGCAGAACTTTGTGAGCACTATCAATCGTTCCACACCTTCGTCGAAAGTATGGGAGTCCATTCGCCGTATATCTGGAAGGTACTCCCGCGCACCAGTATCTGGGTTACTGGATCATGGACGTATTATTACTGACGAACGAAGCATAGCGCAGCTGATGGCGGAGAACTTCGCCGCCATCACTTCGTCCGATAACTTTGACCCTCGGTTTCAGCGACGAGAGTCGCTGCCGAGAGGCGCCCGCTGTGCTTCGATTCGTCGAATACAGAGCCTACAACTGCCCATTTACATCTTG
>JARYHS010001889.1:0-31171 GCA_031002005.1 Vandiemenella viatica | reverse complement strand
TTACGAATTACATCTGCAAGTAAGAAATAGACCATACAATCCTCCTACTTTCAATGATAGATGGGGGGCCACATCCAATATAGATGTAACGCTCACCAGCGAACATGTGGGGAACATACTACAAAACTGGAGAGTTCTAGACAACCAAACCACGAGTGATCATAATATAATTCTATATGACCTTTCCAGGGATGTAACGGAGGCTGTTAGCAGTGAGAATATCAAACACCGGTACAATATAAAGAGAGCGGCATGGTCTAGGCTACGGGAGGGCTTCCGAACACCAGTGGGACTTAATGGAGGGGAATGACGTAGATTATTTGAGAGGGAGCTGACCAAATCGATTCAAATATCAATGAAGGGCAGTATTCCACTGGCGAAAATTAAAAAGGTGAGGGATATACCATGGAACGAACGGCTGTATAGACTGAGATCAAACATGCGAAAGGCGAGAAGGGAATACCAACGCTGCCTTGTGGCGGCTGACAGGTATATCCTTGTCAACATATACAGAGAGAGAAAAGAAGCTTTTAAGCAACAATTGCTTCTGACGAGCATATGTTAGAGCAAATCTTAGGTCAGACCCCTGAGGAATACCATACAATATAGTTGCAGGTAAAATTAGACCACCCACAACTTTGGCTACAGTGAGGAATGAGGATGGGACCATGACAACGAATTGGACCACAACGGCTGAGGTACTATTGCATCAACTATTACCCGACGACGTAGTAGACAATGAAAGCGATACCCATAGAAAAATGCGCAGTGATCAATTATAGTTGTACACAGTCACATCGGAAGGGGAAAACATAACAATAGATGAGGTGATCAGAACCATAAATAGTATGGCGAAACATAAAGCCCCAGGTCCGGACGGAATTGTGGCTGAAGTTTTGCAGGCTCTGGTGGTTCAGTTAGCTCCTCCCTTATGTAACTTACTAAACAAATGTCTGCTGCAAGGCAGAGTTCCCAACGTGTGGAAACAAAGTGAAGTGGTAATACTAACCAATGGGGGAGACAGGGTTCTGGCCAATCCAAAATCTTATCGGCCGATCTGCTGCTCAATGTGCTAGGAAAGGTTCAAGAAAAAGTACTGATCGCTAAATTGCAACATCATAGGAGTAATATTGGTATGAACATGAACCAATACGTCTTTAGAGCAGGCAGGTCGACGAAGATGCAATTAACAGAACGGTAGACTTAGTTAAAAGCAGTTGTAAGAAATGTGTTATAGGAATTTTTGTTGATATATGTGACGCTTTTGATAATCTTTGGTGGCCGATATTGTTCCGGCGCCTAAGAGAAATGAAGTGTCCAAGCAGTCTTTATAACACACTGAGGGACTATTGTAAAAATCGTTATGCCACACTGAGATGCCTACGAGGGAAGGTAGATAAACATTTCACTGAGGGATGCCCTCAGGGGCCGGTCAGTGGACCGGATTTTTGGGACATAGTTTTAAAAGAAGTGATTAATCTACTGGAGGGGCTGGATGGCTTACTGGGGCTGGTTTGCCTATGCAGAGGACTTGCTGTTGCTGATTGAGGGTCGGTCCAGACAAGCTTGTAGTGTCCCGCTCTGTATGTCTTGCAATTAACTACTTTATAAACAGTTTTTACTAACTATTAATAAGATAAATGATTGTGGGTGGGGTTCTCTTCCGAGGTGGTCCTTCACATTAATACAAGTGAAACATAAAATATTAAAAAGAAACATAGCGATTTTATTGATTTTATACATAGAATGCAAAGTTATTTCGATGAAACAATTACTTGAATGGGTAAATAGTTGTTCCCTCTTTGGTACTGGAATTTACAGTTCTTTAATTTTGTTGGAGCTTGTTGTGGTCTCTGTAGACGATTGCGTTACCGTAATGTTGAGCAGCGTAGGCCATGCGATGTATTGTGTCGGTGACCCGCGAGGAGGGCTGTTTCGACAACCGCGGCGACGCGGCTTGCAGAGCTGCGTCGTGTTTCGGCAGGCCAGGTAGTCGCGTCAGCTGAGCGAAGAGTGGAGTGGCGTCTGGTGTTTATCCTTCGGGACAGCCGGCAGCTCGTCCTCAACCCTCGGGACCTCAGCAATGTGGCCTCGGAAGCGCAGATCGCCCGCTGCTGTCTGGTCGCGCCGAAACCAGAGTCCCACTCGTCCAGTCTCCGCCAGTCCGACATCAAGTGTCCGTCCTCCGTCCATTCTGCCTTCCTCGTAGACTAGCCTTGTGCGGAGTTCGTTCCTCTTCTCTCTCAAGATTGGTCGAACATATAATAAAAACAAACAAAAAATATCCGCAACCAGCGGGAATGAATTCCATTGGCTGGGATAACCCCACCACCAGCGTCATTTTCTTGGTAGGTCATCCCCCTCCATATAACCAGTCTCTGTGGGCTGTACTTCTTACGTACAAACAGTTTACTGTTAATGAATGCTTCTCTGCCAGCGACATCTGCGAAATGTCTGACAGCTCCGCTGGAACACTTTATGATTGGGGTTCTCGAAGAAACCTTTCATTCGTCGAACATCCACACAGGCAAGCTCACAATGTCACACTGTGTCCATTGTTTTAAACAAACCTGCACTATATTCGAGAAGCCCTCCATCACTTCAGTAAATTAATGACCCGAAACATTCGGTAATACAAGGGAAGTCTGTTCTTTTGAACGTCAACCAGACCTCAATAAAGTACATTCTTTATTACTCACTAGCCTGTCCACTAGGTTACAACCATTATCCCTTCTATGACAAGTAATAATATTAAACATTCCTCATGATAACCATAACCTTGTCGGTCGAGAACCGCATTCAAATCAAATCAAACGAACTTATGTAAATTAAACACATTATGGCAATAAAACTACTGATTCTAACAACAGTATGTCTTGTTATTGATAAACAATGAAATCTACAGAATGGGACATCTCATTTACCCACGTTCCCGGTTTATCAAAAATTGCTTTATCAATTTTTGAAAGTTCATGATTCTTTATTAAAATATTCCTTTTAAAAAAAATACTACAATGTGAATCTAAATATTCCCGAACATGATGCTGGTGTCTATTCATCTTGCGGGGTGAATCGTCTGTCATTAGCTCAGGTATCTCACAGATTCATACCACAATATTGCTATAGATCAAAATCTACTTAAATAAACACATAGTTAAGTTATTACCTATTCTACAAAATTAGATGATTTTGTATATTACTTTTAACAACGTTGCCAAAACAGTTCAACGCTATTTCAGTAACCAACTAAAGTGAGTGCAAATAAGAGAAAATGACTACCATTTCTAAAAACTCAACTTTAGCGATAAATATCTTTAAGAAATCGTTTTCTGTCTTTGCAATATATTGTTAAATGTGAAAACTTGATCTCACAAGAAAAGGGGAATTAGTTAGCAAGCATGCAATTACTCCACAAGTTTAGCATCATATCTGGTGTCCACGGTACATTAATTAGATGTACTTTGCGAAGCGCTAGATGTAGAACTGCGTCTTTGCGTATTCCTGTCTGACTATAACACTCACTGTATCTCAGCTAGCAACTGATGCGACTTTCCATTCGCAAATTAATTCTCTCTCACTCAGAGAATTCATGACATTTATCGTCATTACAAAGTGAAACGAAAGGTATCAACCTTCGTTCGTATAAGCAACACAGAACGCGAGAAATGCACAACGCTCTCTAATCATGGTCTTACCTTATTTGCCATGCTGATGCACCTAGATTAAAATGTCCGTAGCTTACTCAATTACATTGCACTATTTTTATTATCATGGGCAAGTAAATCAGACACAGGAAACATGTACGCTTTGCTCAGTTCTAAATCCTACTCTCCGTTTTTATACCGCATTTTACTTCGCTCGTCACAATACTGTCGATTATTATTCACTGCTACCAGCTTCCGTGTACTCACATAAATTATTTATTAATCTTATTCCTTTCCCTGCATGACTCGCAATTTTAAATGAGTGACTGACCTTGTTAACCACACGATTTATTTACAATACTGCTACTTATTTCTGGAATTACACGATTCAAATCCCTAATCCGTGAACAATATTAATTCACAAAACTGTTATGCTACTGTGCATTACTGTCCTTTGAATACCTGATTAATATTAGACGAAGTTGTTTCTTTGAACAGAAAACCTTCTTTATAGATCATCCCACTATCTCTGCCTACTGAATTTTATTACCGGAATGAAACATCGGTTTCTACTGTTGCCTCCTAAAAGAGCAAACGATTCCCTTTTATTTTCGGGTACAGTGTTTCTTTTAATCTACTGGAAATACATAACACAGCAAGTCATAAAATCTGCAGCTAATTCATAAATGCAACAAATTTACTCTTTCCTCCAAAAGAAAATTATATAATTTTAGATTCTCTGCATCTACAAAGAATATTAATATCACTCACTTTCGAGGATATTCCTAGCAACTATCTAGAATGAACTGACTAAACTTAAAATCCTTACTGATTAATCATATACATTTATGTATCAAGGTCACATTGCTAAGTCCCACTGCTAATTTTTATATTAACCAGCAGTAAGTAGATATCCAGCTCCTTGCAACATATGGCCCTACTGTTGGTTTTGGCGGTAGCGATATCACTTAGCGTGTTATTACTACTAGTTAACAAACCACTTTACAAGTTATACATTTTAGCGCAACGGGTATTATCGTCAAATAATTCAATCATTACACTCATTCATTCGCCAAACTTAATTTTATACTTCAAACACTCGCTACTACAATACACTGCCAACACACTCCTATTCATACATTCTTTCTTAGTCCTCTCTCGCCATCTTAACAACTCCACTCCCACACAGCCAACCAAACAGTTGTACCAACTACAAACAATTAAATTATTAAACAAACTTAAAATTACCCACATGTCTAAACAAACTACTTATGCTGTGAAGTCTGTTTAACCTATTTTATTTACACTTTATAACAATGATTTTGTGAGTGGAATCTCACAACATGTACGAGCTCAAAACATCATGAATCACCAGATAAAATTTTCCAGGTGCACAAAACCAAGCATGTTTGATTCTAAAATCTTTTTAATCTTCCGTGAACTACTTGAAACCATTTCTCACATTCTGAGCCTCTTCTGCCAAAAGTCTTTCAACATCCGGACACACTGTGTCAAATAGAAAAATTTTCGGACCTCTTACTAATTTTCCTACATTTTTGCAATTTCAATAGCATTGTAATAACATTGCAATAAGCAAATGTGTGTAAAAATTCTGACTATTCGGTTTGTTGGACAACATGGATATGGAAAAACTCGCATTCAGAGATTTTTCAATTCACACTTCCACAAGGTGATTCCTTATGATTCCAAGAATTTTGTTTGCCTGTTCGGCGTGCAAACGAAACCATGGATACGGCAGGTGTCATCGCATTTTCCACTAAATTTACATACTGCAAGTCTTTTCTTTCTCTGCCAAAAACCAATACTTAACTTGCTAGAAGAAACCCTTTCTTTGATACGAATGCAACACTAATATAATCCTGATGAATCATTTTTTCGATTTCATCACAATCTTCGGACTGCTATACACAGTTGGGATAACTGCACTGACTTTGGGAAACGATTCGCTCCTGACAAGAATGCAATTGTCTGTCTGCTGACATTCACATTCAATGCCTGTTTCTAGTGACTGAGCGTCGTAATTCTCCGCTTCCCGAAAGCTTTCTTCTCCGATGCCTGCACAAATTGAGTATTCTCAAAATTGTTTATTTCCTTAGTGAAAGTTGAAACTTCTTCATTCACTATTGACCGAACTTCCGACTTCGAATCTGCTTTCAACTCAGCAAATTCTCCCCTAATATCATCCATTTGCGAAGTCACTTCAGTTAATTTCCGATCCATCGCGTCACATCGTGAATCTACCCTTTCCATTGGTGACATCACTTCAGTTCGAAAATAATCCATTTGTGATTTTATTTCGGACTGCATGCCTCTCAAAAAATCCATTATTGATCCCAAATTTATCATTTAGTGATTCATTAACCGTTTCCTACCGTGAATTTACGTTATCGGTTGGTAATGACGAATCTACAACTTCCTGTGTTTCCAACTGATTAACCGGTTCCACACCAACACTTGTACCCGGTAACACAGAATTTTCCTCGGCATTCATATTGATGATTCTACTCCATAATCGCATTAATATCAAAATTCAAGATTGGACTTCATAATAATACCGAATTTACCCCAACAAGCAATGAAATTTAACACAGCAACAGAAAACACGGCTCATAAACGAAACAATTGTAAACAATTCGGCATACCATAAGAACTGACAATATAACCCCTCGTCAACTCACAATAAAACAAGACAAACAAATAAAACAACGCCGCCTTGGAACGAACATACCACAACAAATTTCAAATGCAACCAATATACCATCAGAAAACTCAATACATTAAGACACAACAAAATGTGATAAAACAAACGAAACAATTGAAAACATCTGAACAACGGACTGCATTTAGCTGACGCTCGAAAGAAAATACACACTGTATATTCTACAAGCTCTACAAAAGGAGGCGCTAATGACCCCGACGTCGACGCGCCCTAAAACACCAATAATAACAACAATAACTACAAAAGGAAAACAAACAGCAAATACAAGGAACACAAATCATTCACTCCGCCAAGACAGAAGTTCAGCTCCTTCCCCATCTGAAAGTAACTGACAAGCATGATCAAGCATTCAATATATATCTCATGAAGTGAGAAGAATTTAACTGAAGAAAACAAGCTCCAATATATTTTTGAATTCAATTTGAGGGTTAAAATGTGAATTTTGACCATCGTAAACCACGAGTTGGACGCAAGTTAACTATTGTCCCGCTCTGTATGTCTTGCAATTAACTACTTTATAAACAGTTTTACTAACTTTTAATTAGATAAATGATTGTGGGTGGGGTTCTCTTCCGAGGTGGTCCTTCACATTAGTACAAGTGAAACATAAAATATTAAAAAGAAACATACCAATTTTATTGATTTTATACATAGAAAGCAAAGTTATTTCGATGAAACAATTACTTGAATGGGTAAATGTTTATTTCCTCTTTGGTACTGGAATTTACAGTTCTTTAATTTTGTTGGAGCTCGTAGTGGTCTCTGTAGACGATTGCGTTACCGTAATGTTGAGCAGCGCAGGCCATGCGGTGTATCGTGTCGGTGACCTGCGAGGAGGGCTGTGTCGACGACCGCGGCGACGCGGCTTGCAGAGCTGCGTCGTGTTCCGGCAGGCCAGGTAGTCGCGTCAGCTGAGCGAAGAGTGGAGTGGCGTCTGGTGTTTATCCTTCGGGACAGCCGACAGCTCGCCCTCAACCCTCGGGACCTCAGCAATGTGGCCTCGGAAGCGCAGATCGCCCGCTGCTGTCTGGTCGCGCCGAAACCAGAGTCCCACTCGTCCAGTCTCCGCCAGTCCGACATCAAGTGTCCGTCCTCCGTCCATTCTGCCTTCCTCGTAGACTAGCCTTGTGCGGAGTTCGTTCCTCATCTCTCTCCCGATTGGTCGAACATATAATAAAAAAAAAAAAAATATCCGCAACCAGCGGGAATGAATTCCATTTGCTGGGATAACCCCACCACCAGCGTCATTTTCTTGGTAGGTCATCCACCTCCATATAACCATAGTCTCTGTGAGCTGCACTTCTTACGTACAAACAGTTTATTGTTAATGAATGTTTCTCTGCCAGCGACATCTGCGAAATGTCTGACAGCTCCGCTTGAAAACTTGGGGTTCTCGAAGAAACCTTTCATTCGTCGATCATCCACACAGGCAAGCTCACAATGTCACACTGTGTCCATTGTTTTAAACAAACCTGCACAGTAGGGAGAGATTAAGAGAGCTCTATAATCCCAACTTCCGGTCACGTGACACAAAATGGCGGCTTCCCTTCCCCTTTTCTCCCTCCCCTCCATGACGTCACTTCCGGTTGGCGGGAAATTCAAATCAAGTGCAGTGTTGCCACATTGACGGCATGACAACCGCAGCTTTCAAATTAAACATATATAACTGTTATTTAGTCTTTATTCTAGCTGTTATTTCACTTATCTCCAACAACGTTACTCTGAAATCAGAGATATTATTTACGATTGTGTCCTATATGATGTAGATATTCCAGCTGCACAAATGTTGCAATGTAGCATATACACACATCCTGCCACCAGGTGTCTCCACCGAACAGCCGATGCCACGAGAAACTTCATCTGCGCATGCGCCGGACAGAGATATACCACTTCGCCACGAAATCTTCTATCCTTGTCTTGCGGGGGAAAACCCTACCCTAAGGCGTATTTGCACAGGTGTTGAGATGTACGTACTTGCTCGGCCGCCGAGACCCTGTTGCGACATGTGCGATAACTTGCATAACTGTCGCTAGAGGTCAGCACACGGCAGAAGACATTTGTCGCTAGATGGAGCGGGTGTACCAATATGCGTGAAATATTTCGATGTTTGCGAAGCCACTCGCGTGTTTGACCGGGAGCGCGATAACTTGTATAACTGTTGCTAGAGGTAGCACACGGCAGAAGACATTTGTCGCTAGATGGAGCAGGTGTAGCAATATGCGTGAAATATTTCGATGTTTGCGAAGCCACTCGCGTGTTTGACCGGGAGTCCGACAGGTTACGAAATGGCTCCAAGGGAAGCACATTATTCATTCGCCATTATGAAAGCATAGCTGGGTGTCTGGCTGGCGGACAAAGAAAGTAGGGCGTCCAACACAGCGTTCGTGTGATTGCAGAATTTTGTTCAGAGTCTCAGGCTTGCAGCGAATTTCGTGTGTATTTGTTCAGGTGTCCTGCTATCGATAAGGAATTCCAGGTTGCGCCATATGCCCATTGCACTGCGAAACCACCCCAGCAGGATACATAGAAATATTTCAGCATTCACTTCGGTTCAAGAAGAAATTATTACGAGATGAGAATAATTATTATATGTCAGTTTTCGTAGTACAAATCTAAGAATCATTTATGGTAGCCTAATCCCTCGCCAGGATAACGTGTTTTCAAAACGAAAATCGAAAATTTTGTTTTCATTCTGGGTGAACAGAAAAACTGCTTGAGTCTTTGTATTTAATTAGAAAATAGACCATGTGAAAGCGTAACTTACCTTGGTAGCGTTGGGGCTAGAGTGCCGAAGGTCGCCGGTTCGAGTCCAGCCGCGGTGTTTTTATTGAAAAAGCCGTTCCAACTCGTCAATTTCAAAACGAAAATCAAAATTTCAGTTTCCACACCTAGAGAGTATGGCACCAGCTTGACTTGAATTAAAAAAAAAAGTTGAAAAGCATACATTTTTCCTTTTAACGTTCGATATGGAAAAAACCGTCATAAACTCAGCAAATTGGAAAGATATAAATTCTATGTGTACCTGTTTTCATGAAATTATTTAGCGTTCTGGTCTTGCATTCGGGAGGACGGCGGTTCGAATCCCCATCCCATGGTTCCCCCAAATCACTCCAGGTGAATGCCGGGATGCTACCTTCAAAAGGCCATGACTGAATTCATTCCCATTCCCATTCCCGTCTCTAAAGACCACGTTGATAGAGATACGTTAAAAAAAAAATTCGACTGCCGAGGTGCAAAGTATCCCGGTTTTCGATATATGGCGTGGAACACATCATTTCACCCTGTGTCGTGATTTTGTGAAATATACTTGCGTTTGATTAAGCGTGAACCATTACTATTTTTTACTAAAAACAATAGAAGTCCACATTAGCGGATATTACCTACAGAACATTTTTGTTCCCATGTCTCCTTGTTATTACAGAGCAAAGCACATACTATTAATCAGTTACATTGCTATACAGTACAGCAATATTTCATATATGTTATTCCCCCCAAACTTAGTGGCCAAGAATTAAAGAATATTTCACACATCTCCAATGACACCTGATAAAGTGAAGTTATAGTGAGTTTATTCCTTGACAGCCTTTTCAGTGTCCTCTATCCCCCTCCCCTTTTTCTATATAGTGTTCATAATTAAAAATTCATTCATATACCGAAAACATACTTTTGCACATCATATCGGATTCGTTATGAACCAATTTAATAGCTAACAGCATTAATGATAGCTCACGAATTTTGGCTAGATTTCCACATTTTAAAGGATGTATTAAATTAGGTGCAATGAAACAGAGCGAGAACCAACCCAATTTTTAAACTCAGAGGCATTGAAGGGGTTTACTGATGTATGTAAGTATAACCTCGATGAATCTAAAGCAAAGTTGTCTATTTGAAAACCAGTTTCTTTCCCTACAGACATTTATGAAGTGATTACATGTTAATCTCTCGACTGATATCAAACCAGTAATTTTTTCCAGCCTGTTTCTCAACCCTGTCTTTGGACAAGAGCCCACTTGAAAATATTTGTGACATGATTAACAAAGCCTTTCCCACACCAAGGCTATAAAAATCAAAGTTTCTAATTTGACCATGGAATGGAACGAGGGGAGAAAGAATTCGTATAAGCATCAGTATAGCACATTATTTCTCTAATCTCTGCTGTCACTGGTATAAAAAAAATATTTCATCACACTCGTAATTTTTGCCAACAAGCTCAAACCTATATTGTCTGTCTATCCAGACCAATCTATGTATCAATTCTGTTATGCTTTCGTAAGCAATCACAAATTGAGTGTCCTTAGCTGTACTTTGTCTAAAATTCCAATCAATCCCTTGTGACACATCAGTGATTGACTAGAAACAGAGAGATATACCCACCTTTAACTGTATTTTACAGCACAGCACGTATGTTCCAGGAACGAAATACCGTCTGTTAATCTTACTAATTTCACCCCTGTCGAATCGAAGTACGCCAGTCCTATGTGATAAAAATCGATTCACGTTAAGCACTGAACATGCCTGAGACCATCGCCTGTGACCAAGGTGGAGATACTCCCTTATAGAAGAAATCCAGTGCCAGCTTCTACTGATATTCTATTCCCAATTCTTTCACCAAGATCCACCCCTAGCCTCATCGCCAACATACCCACAGCACTTCCTCAAACCACCTTCTGTTTTCCAATGATTCCCAATCCAACCCCTGATCAGTTACAGACAGGGTTACCTTCTGTTCGTGCGTTAAAGTAAACCAAAAATTCAAAATTCGCAAAGTCTTCTGCTAATCAGTAGCCAGGTATAAAAATGTTCATTTAAGGTGGTTCTACTACAGTTTTCCAGGGAAATTCTCCCCTTTTCCAGGAAATTTCTGCTATTTTTCAATAAATCAGGACCCAGGGGAGTTCTCCATTCGGCTTAAAATGTCCCAATATAACGCCAACCTTCGGATTCAGGACCAAGTCTGACATTTGTTTGTAATTTTTCAAGTAACCACGATAAAGTTACCATAATGCTCTTAGCTAACTGATAGTTTCATGGTCATCAAACAGGCATCATAACCCACATTTTCATAGAAGATCCCCACACATCGACAAGTATCCAAAACGTCACCATAGGTTCTATTACGCCTAAGATAGTGCTCACATTTGAACTGTCGTAAATTGTTAGGTCAAAGTGGGTGTTTAGATATTTTATCCACTTAGGCCTCATCACCTAAAGTCTAGTGCAAGATTGTGGTCGTGGTCAACTTAGGCTCCATACACCACTCAGAATTATTCCACAATATCCATTCTAACAGCATTATAAACCACCTACAGCCCCTCAACACTCTTCCTATCTTCCAATGACATCCCAGCCCAAGCTCCTTTATTATGTCACTTACTGAATATTTTACACAGATAAATCTAGCTGCCCTCCTTTGCACCTTGCATTTGATCTACAAAAAATGTGGACTCTATACTACTACACCACACAAACAATGGTCTGACTGTGGGTTTGTACCCAAGTCCTTCGCTTCTCAGGTACATCACCCCTCTCTGTTAAATGATTTTTATGTAGTGAGAATCACAATTCGTATGCCAACACAAACGGCAGTAAACTGTAAAGAGCACATCGAAATGGGAGATTGCCTAAGCCCTGAAACAATGGTTAGAAGCACACGTTGATGGTGAGCATAATTCTATAGCCATATATTTTAGACTCAAATCCAAATAGGAATGACACACGCACACACTTGTACATGCATACAACGAGATCAACAGAACTAACAGCAAGCATCACGGAAACGATGAAGTGTGGGCAGAATTGTCGTTACAACTGATTAACTGGACAGAACTATCGTTACAAAAATCATCAGACAGACGAGTTAAAATCAGGTACGCTTACATGCACAAAGAGAGACTCAGATACACATGTCCAAGACTACACAACTACCGGTACCAATCATGGAAACAAAAAAGTGGTGTAGTACACTCTTGCCTCATGACTGGCTGAAAAACATAAGTCTCCTTACATATCATCAGCTTGGCGAGATAGAAGGTGTGCAAAAGATGGCATGTTTTCACCATAAATAGTGTTCATCACGCCCAGTTGATTACATTTACCGTCAACACGTCTCTCCCACACCGCAACCCTTTCTACCATTCAGTAAAAAAGTGGCCCAGGTACCACGAGTAGCAGTAGACATCTGGTCATCAGACAGATATCATAACTCCCATATTCATACTAGGTCTCAACCAAAAATCTGTACGTCACCTCACACAAGACAAATTTTGGGTGAACCTGCCCAGGCGGGCACGGCGGGAGGTGGCCACCCTTCCCCACTGCGGACAGAAATACCGTAATACGCCGGTCTAAAAGCGCGTGATGGTTTACCGGAGTTTTCCGACCGGGACCTACTACCGGTAACCGAATTTTTTGGACCGCACTGAAGACCGGAATTTCATTGCGCTCGAGGCGGTAATATGCGCCGGTATACCGACCTACAAAAACACGATGTATGCGTCCGCCGTGAGGAAGGGTGGCCACCTCCCACCGCGCCCGCCTGGGCAGGTTCACCCAAAATTTGTCTTGTGTGAGGTGACGTACAGATTTTTGGTTGAGACCTAGTATGAATATGGGAGTTATGATATCTGTCTGATGACCAGATGTCTACTGCTACTCGTGGTACCTGGGCCACTTTTTTACTGAATGGTAGAAAGAGTTGCGGTGTGGGAGAGACGTGTTGACGGTAAATATAATCAACTGGGCGTGATGAACACTATTTATGGTGAAAACATGCCATCTTTTGCACACCTTCTATCTCGCCAGGCTGATGATATGTAAGGAGACTTCTGTTTTTCAGCCAGTCATGAGGCAAGAGAGTACTACACCACTTTTTTGTTTCCATGATTGGTACCGGTAGTTGTGTAGTCTTGGACATGTGTATCTGAGTCTCTCTTTGTGCATGTAAGCGTACCTGATTTTAACTCGTCTGTCTGATGATTTTTGTAACGATAGTTCTGTCCAGTTAATCAGTTGTAACGACAATTCTGCCCACACTTCATCGTTTCCGTGATGCTTGCTTTTAGTTCTGTTGATCTCGTTGTATGCATGTACAAGTGTGTGCGTGTGTCATTCCTATTTGGATTTGAGTCTAAAATATATGGCTATAGAATTATGCTCACCATCAACGTGTGCTTCTAACCATTGTTTCAGGGCTTAGGCAATCTCCCATTTCGATGTGCTCTTTACAGTTTACTGCCGTTTGTTCTGGCATACGAATTGTGATTCTCACTACATAAAGATCATTTAACAGAGAGGGGTGATGTACCAGAGAAGCGAAGGACTTGGGTACAAACCACAGTCAGACCATTTTTTGTGTGGTGTAGTAGTATGGAGTCCACATTTTTTGTAGATCAAATGCAAGGTGCAAAGGAGGGCAGCTAGATTTATCTGTGTAAAATATTCAGTAAGTGACATAATAAAGGAGCTTGGGTTGGGATGTCATTGGAAGATAGGAAGAGTGTTGAGGGGCTGTAGGTGGTGTATAATGCTGTTAGAATGGATATTGTGGAATAATTCTGAGTGGTGTATGGAGCCTAAGTTGACCATGACCACAATCTTGCACTAGACTTTAGGTGATGAAGCCTAAGTGGATTAAATATCTAAACACCCACTTTGACCTAACAATTTACGACAGTTCAAATGTGAGCACTATCTTAGGCGTAATAGAACCTATGGTGACGTTTTGGATACTTGTCGATGTGTGGGGATCTTCTATGAAAATGTGGGTTATGATGCCTGTTTGATGACCATGAAACTATCAGTTAGCTAAGAGCATTATGGTAACTTTATCGTGGTTACTTGAAAAATTACAAACAAATGTCAGACTTGGTCCTGAATCCGAAGGTTGGCGTTATATTGGGACATTTTAAGCCGAATGGAGAACTCCCATGGGTCCTGATTTATTGAAAAATAAATTCCTGGAAAAGGGGAGAATTTCCCTGAAAACTGTAGTAGAACCACCTTAAATGAACATTTTTATACCTGGCTACTGATTAGCAGAAGACTTTGCGAATTTGAATTTTTGGTTTACTTTAACGCACGAACAGAAGGTAACCCTGTCTGTAACTGATCAGGGGTTGGATTGGGAATCATTGGAAAACAGAAGGTGGTTTGAGGAAGTACTGTGGGTATGTTGGCGATGAGGCTAGGGGTGGATCTTGGTGAAAGAATTGGGAATAGAATATCAGTAGAAGCTGGCACTGGATTTCTTCTATAAGGGAGTATCTCCACCTTGGTCACAGGCGATGGTCTCAGGCATGTTCAGTGCTTAACGTGACTCGATTTTTATCACATAGGACTGGCGTACTTCGATTCGACAGGGGTGAAATTAGTAAGATTAACAGACGTATTTCGTCCCCCTGATTTATTGAAAAATAATTTCCTGGAAAAGGGGAGAATTTCCCTGGAAAACTGCAGTAGAGCCACCTTAAATGAACATTTTGGTACCAGGCTACTGATTAGCAGAAGACTTTGCGAAAGCACTGCCTTAGCGTGACTCGATTTTTATCACATAGGACTGGCGTACTTCGATTCGACAGGGGTGAAATTAGTAAGATTAACAGACGGTATTTCGTTCCTGGAACATACGTGCTGTGCTGTAAAATACAGTTAAAGGTGGGTATATCCAATCACTGATGTGTCACAAGGGATTGATTGGAATTTTAGACAAAGTACAGCTAAGGACACTCAATTTGTGATTGCTTACGAAAGCATAACAGAATTGATACATAGATTGGTCTGGATAGACAGACAATATAGGTTTGAGCTTGTTGGCAAAAATTACGAGTGTGATGAAATATTTTTTTTATACCAGTGACAGCAGAGATTAGAGAAATAATGTGCTATACTGATGCTTATACGAATTCTTTCTCCCCTCGTTCCATTCCATGGTCAAATTAGAAACTTTGATTTTTATAGCCTTGGTGTGGGAAAGGCTTTGTTAATCATGTCACAAATATTTTCAAGTGGGCTCTTGTCCAAAGACAGGGTTGAGAAACAGGCTGGAAAAAATTACTGACTGATTGGTTTGATATCAGTCGAGAGATTAACATGTAATCACTTCATAAATGTCTGTAGGGAAAGAAACTGGTTTTCAAATAGACAACTTTGCTTTAGATTCATCGAGGTTATACTTACATACATCAGTAAACCCCTTCAATGCCTCTGAGTTTAAAAATTGGGTTGGTTCTCGCTCTGTTTCATTGCACCTAATTTAATACATCCTTTAAAATGTGGAAATCTAGCCAAAATTCGAGAGCTATCATTAATGCTGTTAGCTATTAAATTGGTTCATAACGAATCCGATATGATGTGCAAAAGTATGGAAAAAATTACTGACTGATTGGTTTGATATCAGTCGAGAGATTAACATGTAATCACTTCATAAATGTCTGTAGGGAAAGAAACTGGTTTTCAAATAGACAACTTTGCTTTAGATTCATCGAGGTTATACTTACATACATCAGTAAACCCCTTCAATGCCTCTGAGTTTAAAAATTGGGTTGGTTCTCGCTCTGTTTCATTGCACCTAATTTAATACATCCTTTAAAATGTGGAAATCTAGCCAAAATTCGTGAGCTATCATTAATGCTGTTAGCTATTAAATTGGTTCATAACGAATCCGATATGATGTGCAAAAGTATGTTTTTCGGTATATGAATGAATTTTTAATTATGAACACTATATAGAAAAAGGGGAGGGGGGATAGAGGACACTGAAAAGGCTGTCAAGGAATAAACTCACTATAACTTCACTTTATCAGGTGTCATTGGAGATGTGTGAAATATTCTTTAATTCTTGGCCACTAAGTTTGGGGGGAATAACATATATGAAATATTGCTGTACATACTGTATAGCAATGTAACTGATTAATAGTATGTGCTTTGCTCTGTAATAACAAGGAGACATGGGAACAAAAATGTTCTGTAGGTAATATCCGCTAATGTGGACTTCTATTGTTTTTTAGTAAAAAATAGTAATGGTTCACGCTTAATCAAACGCAAGTATATTTCACAAAATCACGACACAGGGTGAAATGATGTGTGCCACGCCATCTATCGAAAACCGGGATACTTTGCACCTCGGCAGTCGAATTTTTTTTTTAACGTATCTCTATCAACGTGGTCTTTAGAGACGGGAATGGGAATGGGAATGAATTCAGTCATGGCCTTTTGAAGGTAGCATCCCGGCATTCACCTGGAGTGATTTGGGGGAACCATGGGATGGGGATTCGAACCGCCGTCCTCCCGAATACAAGACCAGAACGCTAAATAATTTCATGAAAACAGGTACACATAGAATTTATATCTTTCCAATTTGCTGAGTTTATGACGGTTTTTTCCATATCGAACGTTAAAAGGAAAAATGTATGCTTTTCAACTTTTTTTTTTAATTCAAGTCAAGCTGGTGCCATACTCTCTAGGTGTGGAAACTGAAATTTTGATTTTCGTTTTGAAATTGACGAGTTGGAACGGCTTTTTCAATAAAAACACCGCGGCTGGACTCGAACCGGCGACCTTCGGCACTCTAGCCCCAACGCTACCAAGGTAAGTTACGCTTTCACATGGTCTATTTTTTAATTAAATACAAATACTCAAGCAGTTTTTCTGTTCACCCAGAATGAAAACAAAATTTTCGATTTTCGTTTTGAAAACACGTTATTCTGGCGAGGGATTAGGCTACCATAAATGATTCTTAGATTTGTACTACGAAAACTGACATATAATAATTATTCTCATCTCGTAATAATTTCTTCTTGAACCGAAGTGAATGCTGAAATATTTCTATGTATCCTGCTGGGGCGGTTTCGCAGTGCAATGGGCATATGGCGCAACCTGAATTCCTTATCGATAGCAGGACACCTGAACAAATACACACGAAATTCGCTGCAAGCCTGAGACTCTGAACAAAATTCTGCAATCACACGAACGCTGTGTTGGACGCCCTACTTTCTTTGTCCGCCAGCCAGACACCCAGCTATGCTTTCATAATGGCGAATGAATAATGTGCTTCCCTTGGAGCCATTTCGTAACCTGCCGGACTCCCGGTCAAACACGCGAGTGGCTTCGCAAACATCGAAATATTTCACGCATATTGGTACACCCGCTCCATCTAGCGACAAATGTCTTCTGCCGTGTGCTGACCTCTAGCGACAGTTATGCAAGTTATCGCACATGTCGCAACAGGGTCTCGGCGGCCGAGCAAGTACGTACATTTCAACACCTGTGCAAATACGCCTTAGGGTAGGGTTTTCCCCCGCAAGACAAGGATAGAAGATTTCGTGGCGAAGTGGTATATCTCTGTCCGGCGCATGCGCAGATGAAGTTTCTCGTGGCATCGGCTGTTCGGTGGAGATACCTGGTGGCAGGATGTGTGTATATGCTACATTGCAACATTTGTGCAGCTGGAATATCTACATCATATAGGACACAATCGTAAATAATATCTCTGATTTCAGAGTAACGTTGTTGGAGATAAGTGAAATAACAGCTAGAATAAAGACTAAATAACAGTTATATATGTTTAATTTGAAAGCTGCGGTTGTCATGCCGTCAATGTGGCAACACTGCACTTGATTTGAATTTCCCGCCAACCGGAAGTGACGTCATGGAGGGGAGGAAGAAAAGGGGAAGGGAAGCCGCCATTTTGTGTCACGTGACCGGAAGTTGGGATTATAGAGCTCTCCTAATCTCTCCCTACTCTGCACTATATTCGAGAAGCCCTCCATCACTTCAGTAAATTAATGACCCAAAACTTTCAGTAACACAAGGGAAGTCTGTTCTTTTGAACGTCAACCAGACCTCAATAAAGTACATTCTTTATTACTCAATAGCCTGTCCACTAGGTTACAACCATTATCACTTCTATGACAAGTAATAATATTAAACATTCCTCATGATAACCTTGTCGGTCGAGAACCGCATTCAAATCAAATCAAACGAAATTATGTAAATTAAAAACATTATGGCAATAAAACTACTGATTCTAACAACAATATTTCTTGTTATTGATAAACAATGAGATCTACAGAATGGGACATCTCAAGCTATAGAGAATATAACTAAAGTGGTGATTAAAAAACTCCAAGCATGGTGCTCGGAAGCAAAGCTTAGTCTCGCGCCAAAGAAAACTCAGATGATGGAATTCAGGGGAAAACTGTAACGTACCCCTACTATCAAAATTAATAACATAAACATAAAAAGAACATGGACAACTAAATATCTTAGCGTCATCCTGGATGAGTTCTGAACTTTGCATCACATATTACATATTACTGAGACGTGCGAAAGGGTTAGGGCTGTGCTTAACAAATTTATCAGTATAGGCCAAAGAAGATTTCACCTTTCTAACACTACGATAAAATGATACCACGATGCTATCCTAGCATCTCTGGTATGGTACGCATCCAGTGTGTGGGCGCACAGACTTCGACTGGTGAAACCTAGGGAGGAGGTCCTAAGACTGCAGAGAAGTGTGTTTCTGCGATTGAGTGGAGCCTACTGTACTACCTCCACAAATGGCCTACCAATTGTCATAGGTGTATGGCCGTTGGACCTAGAAATCAGAAGAAGAGGGGCCATATACTGGTTACGAAAGGAAATCAGGCCAGGGTGAAGGATATTGTGGGAATAGTTGCCCAGAATGCAACAGAAGTCAGCGCTGCACTTCTCGCTGAATGGCATGAGCGGTGGGACAATAGTGCCACAGGCAGATGATTGTACAGTGTGTTTCCGAACATACAAGAACGGCTGCAACTTGAATACTTTCATCCCACACCAGGCCCTATACATTACGTCACGGGCCACGGCACATATAACAGCCTACTGTGTCAAAGAGGGCTGAAAGAAACGAGCTTATGTGAGTGCGGCGCAGAAGGAACCCCCGAACATATAATGTGGTCCTGTCCGATAACAGAAGAAGTAAGGAAGCCGGATATCAGCATAATACGGAGTAGATCAACGCGAGACATAATTCTAGATGAGAGATCATGGATTATTCTCGATAATCTGGCGAACAAAGTTTCTCAACTGCACAAAAAAAAGTATATCTGGACCGAGCGGCAGTCGGGCATGGTGACCGGCCTAGGGAAGTCGCACGGCCAAACATACAGGCATAGAAAATTATTCACGGATAACAGTAAACAGTATTCTTCAGAAACTTCCGGGAGCCGGAAGTTTTGTCCCGATGTGTCAGTCGATCCTGTCCTACTGGAAATCCAGAAGGGCATGGCTGGCGGACTATCCCGGGATGATAGTGGTGGGTAGATTAGTGCTGATATAGTAGTATAGGTTTAAAGTTAGATTAGAATAAACGTTTTGGATAAATTTTTGTAACATAAAAATGGATAAGGCCTTATAGGGGAAAAGTAGATTATAATACCAGAGGTGATTATTTCAAAAACAATTCAAATGCATAACTATTACATTAAGTAATACTACCATTGGTAAAACGAACCAAGCCTACTACAGGCCTGAGTCAGAACGATGGCGTGGCAGAATGAGCAAACGTCAGCATACCACTAAAGACAAACAAAGCGCTTCTACCACGGCAAAAACAACCTTGTTTGTGATGTAGAGGGAACGATAATTGACTTTTTCACAAATACACAATGAATTATAACAATATTTTGGAGTTAATTTTCATATTAATGGTAAGCTGGGATGCTGCAAATGCGAACTGGCTCAGGACTGTAGTGGCTGAGAACATATAATTAAGTGAATGTTACTTATAAGCAATTGTTATTACCCAGTAATCCGGTATAACTACATGATAGTTTACAGAAAGATATGTACAAACTGGGCTAACAGCAACTAACTGAATAATGGGATACTCTAAGAATAATTTGAATATTTCAATAAAAACCACTAGCACTATAACAACAATAAGCGATATTTGTTATTGAATATAACATTAAAATTTGAAATAGCAGCTGTAACTGTTATTACTGTAAGCAAGACTAAATGTAATATTATAGAATTAATTAGACAGTAAGTCAAAGTGTAACGGAACTGTATGCCAAATTCCTTGTATGTAAATATTTTGTACAAATCTCAAAACATTATGTAATCAACAATTTAAAAATTAGTATGTAGGGCCTAATTTAGTCACTAAGATATTAGGCTGTATAAATGAAGGGTAAAAAAAAAATCTCTTAATATAAGGTGATTGTAATTGAATCTAAAAAAACCCTCTCCTTTATTGGAATTTTCATTTAACATTCTCTCCCATTTTTCACTAATTACATAGTCTCTTACATTATATATTAGCTGAAGTGTTTTTTTGTTTTGTTTTTTTTATATATATTCTCAACATCTTTTTCATCGTCAGTATTTGAGTCACACTTTCAAAATACTAAACTACAGCTTGTTGAGAGACTGCTAGGTCAGACAGATTGTACAAGTTTCAAATAATAAAAAGATATTATTTAAAGGATTGTAAAATTTACTTGAAATTAGCAAGGGGATGGAGAGTGGAATTGCCACGGCCAAAGACCTATAAGGGAGCGTGCATAAACCACGTAGCACGTAGCTTTTTTTCCTTTTGATTCCTGAAGACATTTTGTACCTTTTTTTCTCTCGTCAGACTATCGTAAATTACATTCGGAGATAATTAATTGAGGGAAATAAATATTCACATGCTGTTGTGTGTTCTGTTCCTCATTTTAACTGTCAAAAATGTTATGAAAGGAAACCTACGTGGCCTGGCTCGGAACCCCCCCTCCCCCCACGTAGCCCAGCGTAGCCATCCAGCCAACCCCTCCCTCCCCCCCCCTGGACGGAGCCACGTAGTTTGTGCACGCTCCCTAAGGGGTTATAGACGACCCGGGATTTACCTCGAACACAATGAACTGAGTTATTGTTGCCGGAACAACAGAACGGAAAGGGAAACATTTATTTCTCACCACACGAAGTGCGGGTGTAATCGTGTGTACCCTAAGGACTGATAACTCAAGCTAACGATTTGGCTAGCAATCTGTTGCTAGCGTCGGTTCAGTATTTCCCGCCGCCCAAATTTCAATTATGCCTGCTGAAATCAAAACAAAAACAGAGGAATGTTTTCGATCCAAGGCAGCAATCTCGAGTCCGTGTATGAATGACGTAGTTGAGAAATCACCAGTAAAAATTTAATGAACTAGCTCTTTGGTGTATTCTGTTTCCGAATGTGTTACTACATCACGGATTGACGTTGAACAAAATGGGGGGAGCTCTTACCCGACAACTAAGGAATCGACGGTATTCCCTAGAAATTGTGTCGCGGAGTTCTTGTGAGGGAGTCACGCCATTGCATTGACCGTGCTCAGGGTTTGGTGATTTTTTACCATCACCACATTTGCAAGACGCAAGGTGGTAGTAAGTACTCCGAGGGATACCATTCGACCGATCTCAGTGCTCTCTTTGATCTTTCCGCTGCCTTGGAGGAAGCGCTGCTACAAGAGCTCCTGCCACGCTGACGCTAATTGTGAGCGTATCCACAGAAATCTGTCGCCGCTTCAAAGAGATTATGCCTTCGGAAAGAACTCAATATGCCCTCGACACTCTAAGGGGTCTGAGCAGAGAAATTTTCTTGATTAATAGACTCACTCTCCAACAAATATTCTGAGCTTTGTTAAATTGCCTTGACCACATTGATGTGATAATGAATAACTCTGTCTAATTTTCCTATTGGTCGATAACTAGTATTTTGTTTAAGTCACAGACCTAATTGTCCCCATATTATAGTAAGACGAAGCCATTCGTTCCTTGGAAAATCTGTTTGTGCTGTGAACTGTTTCGAAAGCATTTGATTTTTCATGTTTACTTTGTATGTAAACTTCTCATGTTTAGTTTTGTTTCAATGACATCGGGCTTGAATTTCAAATGAACTTCTCATAACTTTCGTTTATCATCAACGTTCTCTGGCTGAACTGTTAGCCTTGATGTTGTTTTTGCCAAATTATTGATTATTTGTTTATTAAAGTAATCCTAAATACGCAGATGCTGTGGGTCTCCAAAGTTCATGAATAAATATGCAAGGTTGTGACTTTCCTAGTGGTAAATGATAGACTAGTATGTAATATCGCACCCAGTTCCTATCATTCAGCAACGAGAGGGTTACAAATTTGTAATTTTGATGTTATAGTATGTATTGATCTGCAATGATTAGATGGCAGAAAGTCGTGAAATTGAACGTTTTGTAAGTTACAAAAATAAATACCTGTAACACATACTGAATTATTACTATAAAATATAATAAATAAGCAAATTAAGGTTATATTACTGATTTTCAGTCATAATCAACAATAAATTTATAAGCCATTTGTCAGAAGAGTAGCAATCAGGACAGGTAAATGACAGATAGGTATCTCCTCTTGCATTCTACACTTTCACCTTAATTGGAATTGCTGTTAGCTCGTCTCAAATCTATTACTCGGTTTAAGAGTCTGTCCAAAATCCTATTTTTTATTTCTTATTTGACTCAATGGATTTTAAAATTTCTTCTTCCATCAGTTCTTTTTCCATTGGTTACTGATTTTTCGTATTCTTGCAAACTCCTCGAGGGTGTCTGCTGAATAGTGGATATTAATCTTAGTTTCATTTAGCCATCAGAAAAAGTTTACTTTACTTCTAATTCCCACATAGATATTTGCGGTACATAACCCTATATTTGCTTCGAAGCCAAATTCTATTATTTTTCGCTTTTAAACTATTTAATTTAATTACGATTTAGCGCAGGCTCTGGTGGTAATTTTCAAACACATCCATTTTTCCTTTTTTCCTTTTCATGCCTACCTTTTTCACTCTACAAATATCAATTTTAATTTATTTCGGCAGTTTTGTTAAATTATTCAACATTTCCCTTGATAACATATTCCAATCCCTGACCCCCTTTCCTACGAAATAAAATGTTACCTCACCCTTGTACCTAAAATCGAGTACCAGCTCGTGATCATGTTCATCATTTTCCTTCTATGCATTATCTCAATTCTTATGCCATTTTTTTCTCAACATTCTTCATTCTTAAAAAGAAGGATATAATAATATTGTTAATGGTAGTCAATCAAAATATTGATCATATGCACCACGGCCAGTTGTAACGTATTACAGAGTGCCCCTATCATTTATTACAGATTTCTAAAAGTTATGTAGTTTTTAGAAAACCATATCATTTTTTCATAATTTTTAATACTTAACTGAATACCTTAAACTAGATCTTTTTTAAAAATAAAACGTCTTCATACAATAGTTACAATATCTTGGTAACAAAAGCTAAGTCACAGAAACATGTGTAATGTCTAGAGTTTAAGGAGAAGGATAGGTGAAAACTGCGACCAGTGAAATTTGCGGCCAACCTAAAATCTGCGAAATCTGCGGCCAATACCTTTTCTCTTTGTGTCATGCCGCGCCGTCCTAATCACTCTAAACGCCCCTTTAGACGACCCGACCTGGTCTCACTAAATCGTGGCCTGGAAGTTTTTACGTGAACAAATCATTTTACATTACACGCCCGAAACAGCCAAGTTAATTTCTATTTTTTTTAATAGACACGCAAATGTTTCACAGGTTAAGTATTCTTTCTTAGACTTTTTTCGCACTCGTTACTGAAAGCTGAATTTTTTGCTGATCTGCAACACTGTTCGGAAAATCCAGTGAGGTACTAACTAGATCGGAGTGGCCGAGGTCGTCTAGAGGCGGCCATACACGATCGCTCCATAAGTCCAAATGTCCATTATCGTGTCGTCTGTGGAGAAATTTGATGTGGATGACATTAACCCACAACTGCTGATGGTAGAATATTTTTTCCTACACTAGTTTTTTATCTGCTTAACGTCTCTCTAACAGCGAGGTCTTTAGAGACGGGAAAGGATGGAGGGGGGCAAGGAATGGGAAGGAATTCGGCCATGGCCTTTTGAAGGAAGCATCCAGGAATTTTCCTGGAGTGATTTGGGAAACCATGGAAAACCCAAATCTGGATGCCCGGACGAGGATTCGAACCACCGTCCTCCCGAATGCGAGGCCTTTTGCACTAGTAATGTGAGGCAAAGGGAGATTTTTCATGAAATCTACTACGATTCTGTAAGTATCTGGCTCGTTATTACAATTCTTTTCTACGTCTTTTAAGCAAGAATAAAACTTGTATTTTAATAACAGTTATAAACTATAAAACATCTGTAGTGTCAACCTGCTGTTTAGAAACATAGGCTACAAACGTAGCAATCCGCTCAGAGCGCCGGCGGGGCGGCTTGTAACAATACAACCAGTTTGATCCTATTCTACATACCGCTACAGTCATTGTTGAGAATTCTGGCCGCAGATTTCACTGGCCGCAAATTTCACTGGGCGCAGTTTTCGCGACACCTAAGGAGAATAGTAAACTAAGATAATCGTTGTGTCAAAAATGAAATTTTCGGTGTTTAATTTTTTCCATGTACCTGACTGCAATTTTGTCATATGGATCCTTTTAGAGATGTTTAAATCATTTGTACCAAATCATGCATCACTAGAAATTGTAATACATCCCCTCAAACTGATGCCATACTGTTACCGAAAATGATAACAATCTTACAAAGCAACCAGATTTTCTAACGCAGTGTTCCTTTTTTTATGTTTGACATCTGTTGGGAAACTGCAGTAATGAATATCTCCTGTTTCAGAAGGAAAACGGTGGCGTGGTCATGGTAAGCTTCTATACCTCCGTCCTACGCTGTGACGATACCAAGGTGACATTGGTTGACGTGGTGGGTGAGTTATCATTCCAATCTCATAACTGAAAGATTTCCCACACACTAAGAACAACGTTGTTCTTTACGGAGGAATAGCAGCAAAACTTTGATCGTCCCTCAGTATCAATAGGAAGTGACGGATGGATACACTCTTCTTAAATGCTCTCATTGATTTAAAACAAAAATTAGAGACTGCAAGTCATATCATGTAGATTTAGTCATTGAGATTAGATAACCTACCTTGAAGCGGTGTATGACTTTCACAGTTATTACTTTTGCCCTTTATGGATGAAGTACCAAAAAATTTCATTCTTAAGAATTTATGTGAACAAAGCAAAGACCTTTTTGTTTAATATGATAGCTCATATTACAATTTCGGTTACATATCAAGGGTGATAAATGGCTCGTGACGCAAAAATGCGTTATATTAACTATTTACACTTTTCCCCACTTAAGGGTGGAATTCCGAAAAGTTTCTTTCTTAAAATATGATCGGAAAGCGGAGATAATCTCTAAAATAATAGCTCACTTCTCGATTTTATTTCGATATCAAGGGATATAAATAGCTTGTAACAAAAAAATATATATTCGTTGTGGAAATAACGAACGTTTTGCCCTTTAAGGGACGATAATAGAAAAATTATTTTCTTAAAATATGATTTTTTCACTGTGAAGACCTCAGTCTTCAAAATGATATCTCATTTATATACACTCTTTGGCAAAAAAAAAAAAAAAAAAAAAAAAAAAAAAAAAAAAAAAAAAAAAAAAAAAGACTGTGGGCGCCTGAGACTAAGTCTCTTATTTTGCACAATGTGGCATCACTGGAGACTTTGTCTTCCCAGGAAACTTTAGCGCATCTTCTAGCTGCGCCCATAAATCTATTCCAATGGCGGCTATTCAATTCAGTCACATCTGTAATTCATTTCCTTAAATCAATGCCTGTTACATAGTAGGAAGACTCCACCCAACGACGATTCTAATTGGCAGGGTAGATCATCAATCATCCCCTACATTTCAGTAAAAGGCTACTGACCAATCCCAAGTCAAGTAATGGATGTTCTTGTCCCCGGATTGGCTGTCAAATTCGGCAAGATAAGGCCGACAGTAACTAAGTCGAACGAAATTCGGTTCCAGCTATAATTTTCATTAAATTCGGATCGTGAAACATATCGTTAAAGTTGCAATAAAGCGTGGCAAACATGTAGTTCAGTAATAAATTTTATTCCAAATGATTAGTGTAAAACTATAACGATATTTATTTATATATTGATTTGCCTAATTACTTCCAATAATACTACGCATAATGAAATGTGTGGGCCAAGCAGTGGGTGTAAATGTTCAAACATCCAGAATTTTTAATTCTACAAAACTATAGAAACGATTATAAAGAGATTAATTCGGAAAATTGTCTAAGAATAGTTGAATTTAACTGATTTCCGAGGCAGGATAGGATTGTTTACACACTGCACGAGCTGTCTGCTATCATGAGCTTCGTGGCGTTGTGGTTAATGCTCTAGTCTAGGCGTTCCGAATATTTTTTTGCATTTATTTTAAACAAGTAGAACCTACAAATGACTTATACATAAAATATAACGTCGACTTTTACCTACTTGCCCCAGGGAATAAAATACTTCAGAAAGACTCATAACTGAGTGCTTCTTAGCTAACTGCACACGTAATAATGAAAGAATTCACGGAGGTAACACTAAAGGAAATCTTCTAGGGCTTCAACCTCGTCGAAATCGCATCGTCTGGCGACGTTAGGTGGACTACAATGAGATCGCACAGTCGTCAACGAGAAGAGAAACTAAATAATGTTACTGTAGCAATTTCTTATTAACGGTCGGGCTTTACGATTCGTCGACTTCAAAGTCATTAAAGGTGGGAAGGGAATAAAGACAAGTAACGGGAAGGAAATCGAACCATGGATTTTCGAAGAAATTATCCCGCCATTAACCCGGAGAGACTTGGAGAAACGAAGGAAACCCCAAATCTGGGTAGCCGGATGGGGAGTCAAACCCGTGCCCTCCCGAATGCGTTTCCTCTCAGCAATTAGATTCACTTTTTCAATATTTTTCGAATTTGGTCTATGATGAAATCCATAAAATTATTTAAAAATTGTAAATGAAAATATATGTGCACAATTCAGTTGATCTGATGAGAGAGGGAGTTTCAAAACACATCTCTGAAATCAGAAACGTAATTCATTTTCATTCTCTCTTTCTCTATTCTTTTCGCCCCTTTCTACCATTTTTCAATTTTTAGCAGCTACCAAAAACAAAAGGAATTTAAGGCCCCTCTTATCTTCCAGATATTGTTATATTATTACCGTTATTTAATGAAGTTGTATTAAACAAAAATGACGACCAAAATTGATCGGTTTGCTATTAACCAAACAGGTAACATTTCAATCTTTTCAAAGAACTGAATCCTACTTCACATTCCACTTGAACAAAGGCCTCAAATCGATTACTAAAACTACAGAAATTTGCTGTCTCAATAACATGTGGTAAAATAATAAATTTCAACATGGATATGAACTAATTCTCTATAATGTTTTCCCATTTTTTCAAGTATGTCTTAGTTGGAATGAAATTATCACGCTGAGCAATAACGCTACTAATTGATACAAAATTTTATAAATCAGCTCTATTACCCCCGCAGCTAGAGTGTAATTCTCAAATATTGTAGTAGGTTGACGGAAAGCGTTTAATACTGGTTTCCTTGTTTGACACTGACCTTGCCCGCACTGAAGTTCAATTTTATGCTTCAGTTTTCCTCCTACAATGTTCTTATTGAATTCCTATAAGACTTCGCAATATTTAAACTTTCAACAGAGGATGCAATAAAAGATGTAAAAGAGGAATTTGAATGTGGCTTAAGTGTTCACGAAGACAAAACCAGTAACCAGTATAATCGGATTTGCTGATGACATTGTCCTGAGAGCAGGGCGGACTGAGTATATGGTGGAGTTACTGAAAGACATGAACCGAGAAATGACGGAGGATTCTACAATAAATACAGATCAAAAAAAGACAAAAGTGTAAAAGAAATAATAGTAGGTTAAATATAATAATGGGATCCGATGCAAAACTAGAAGTAAATAAATTCTGGTACTTAGGAAGTAAAATTATAACTGATTGTTGAAGCAAGAATGGTGTTAAAAGCAGAATAGCACTAGTAAGAAGAACCTTCATGAAAAAGTAGTTTCAAATATTGACCTAGGACTCCAAAAGGACTTTTTAAAACTCTATGTATGAACCACAGCATTTTATGGTAACGAAGCCTGGACTCCCGGAAAGAAGGAAACTTGAAGGAATTGTGGTGCTGTAGGAAGAATGCTGAAAATTAGGTGGACGGTTACACCGATAAATGAACATGTTATGGAAATGATGGCTGGCGAAAGAAGTTTGTGGATGAATCTTACACAAAGAAGAAACAGGATTGTGGATGATTTTTTTAAGACATGCGGAATTGGTTATGTATGAAGCAGACAACTGAGGAGGTGTTTAGAGAGGGGTGTTTTGAGATGAAGAGGTTGGTGCAAAATAAAAAGGGATGGAGTTTTGTATCAAACCAATCGAGACTGACGACAGTAAAATACGAGATGAAATTAGCAGGAGGGTGAAATGGTGTCGCGAAAACTGCGCCCAGTGAAATTTGCGGCCAGTGAAATCTGCGGCCAGAATTCTCAACAATGCTGTAGCGGCATGTTTATTATAGAATAGGATCAAACTGGTTGTATTGTTAAAAGCCGCCCCGCCGGCGCTATCAGCGGATTGCTACGTTTGTAGCCTATGTTTCTAAACAGCAAGTTGACACTACAGATGTTTTATAGTTTATTACTGTTATTAAAATACAAGTTTTATTCTTGCTTAAAAGACATAGAAAAGAATTGTAATAACGAGCCAGATACTTACAGAATCGTAGTAGATTTCAAGCAAAATCTCCCTTTGCCTCACATTACTAGTGCAGAAGGCCTCGCATTCGGGAGGACGGTGGTTCGAATCCCAGATTTGGGTTTTCCATGGTTTCCCAAATCACTCCAGGCAAATTCCGGGATGCTTCCTTAAAAAGGCCATGGCAGAATTCCTTCCCATTCCTTGCCCCCCATCCTTTCCCGTCTCTACAGACCTCGCTGTTAGAGAGACGTTAAGCAGATAAAAAACTAGTGTAGGAAAAAATATTCTACCATCAGCAGTTGTGGGCTAACGTCATCCACATCAAATTTCCCCACAGACGACACGATAATGGAGTGACATCGCTCCATTTGGACGGATGGAGCGATCGTGTATGGCCGCCTCTAGACGACCTCGGCCACTCCGATCTAGTTAGTACAGCACTGGATTTTCCGAACAGTGTTGCAGATCAGCAAAAAATTCAGCTTTCAGTAACGAGTGCGGAAAAAGTCTAAGAAAGAATACTTAACCTGTGAAACATTTGCGTGTCTATTAAAAAAAATAAGAAATTAACTTGGCTGTTTCGGGCGTGTAATGTAAAATGATTTGTTCACGTAAAAACTTCCAGGCCACTATTTAGTGAGACCAGGTCGGGTCGTCTAAAGGGGCGTATAGAGTGATTAGGACGGCGCGGCATGACACAAAGAGAAGAGGTATTGGCCGCAGATTTCGCGGATTTTAGGTTGGCCGCAAATTTCACTGGTCGCAGTTTTCACATATCCGGGTGAAATACGCTGCCGGTATATTGTGACCTGCTCTTTCGAAACACATCGATGGGGCCACCAGCTTCATTCTTTGTTGCTCTACGCCTCGTCGACAGCTAAGGTCATTAGAGGCAGGATGGCACTGGGTACAAGGAATTGGAAGGAATTCGGCCATGGCCTTTTGGAAGGAAGCATCCCGGCATTCGCCTGGAGTCATTTGGGGATACCATGGAAAACCTAAATGTGGATGGCTTGACGGGGATTCGAACCGGGGTTCTCTCGAATGAGAGAATTAAAAATTCGGGATCTTTGAACATTTTACACCCACTGCTTGGCCCACACATTCCATTATATGTAGTATTATTGGAAGAAATTAGCGAAATCAATATATAAATGAATATCGTTATAGTTTTACGCTAATCATTTGGAATGAAATGTATCACTGATCTTCATGTTTGCCGTACTTTATTGCAGTGTTGTTAATTACAACTTTAACGATATGTTTCACTATCCGAATTTATAGCCGGAACCGAATTTCGTTCGACTTCGGTACGGTTGGCCATATCTTGCCGAATATGTCAGCCAATCCAGGGACAAGAAAATCCATTACTTGATTTGGGATTGGTCAGTAGCCTTTTACTGAAATATAGTGGAAGTTAGATGATCTACCCTGCCAATAAGAATCTTCGAGGGGTGGTGTCTTCCTGTTATGTAACAGGCATTGATTTAAGGAAATGAATTACAGATGTGACTGAATTGAATAGCCGCCATTGGAATAGATTTATGGGCGCAGCTAGAAGATGCGCTAAAGTTTCCTGGGAAGACAAAGTCTCCAGTGTTGCCACATTGTGCAAAATAAGAGACTTAGTCTCAGGCGCCCACAGTCAATTTTTTTTACCAAAGAGTGTACATTAGTTAGATATCAAGGGATATAAATGGCTCGTGACATAAAAATGTGTAACAGGTATATTGATACTTTTGCCCTTTAAGGGTCGAATTCCGAAAAATTTCTGTCTTAATATCACCAAAAGCTTAGATCTTGATCTTTAAAATTATACTTCATTTATCGATTTCGGTTAGGAATGCAGGGAGATAAATGCATTGTGGTACAAAAAACAGCTTTTTATAAATGTTGATATTTTTGCCCTTTAAGGGTTGAATTCCGAAAAATTCCTTTCTTAAAATATTATGTGACTAGGGCAGAGACCTTACTCTTTAAAATTGTTCCACATTTTTCCATATCGGTTTTATATCGAAGGAGATAAATGGCTCGTGAAGTAAAAATGCGTTGTAGAAATATTGATACATTTGCTCTTTACGGGTAAACCTAAATCTTTAAAATAATAGCTCTTTTCTCGATTTCAATTAGATATCAAGGGAGATAAATA
>JARYHS010001888.1:0-10616 GCA_031002005.1 Vandiemenella viatica | reverse complement strand
GCGAAATTGTCGATAATCAGTCCTCCCCATCTGTAAAGGTGCAGGTTGGACTGATTAACACATATAAAATACAGAAGGAAATGATTTTGGAAACCGCCCGTATGTGCTTTTTAACTAAAATGCGCGAAGTCACAACCAGCACTTGCCTGTCGGATTGGTATGAAAAATATGTGAAGTCGGAGCTCAGAGTAAAATTGTGTGAGTTTCAAGAAAGGACAAGTGGCAAAACTCTCGATAGAATAGAATCCCTCGACATTAGCATTTCTAATTTTCAGCCTTTCTATCGTGGGTCTTCCTATGTTGCTCTGCCACTTGATATCTGTAGAAAGAAGGCTGTCATCAATGTTGAAAACAAGAATGACGAGTTGTGCTTTCTATGGACAATTCTTGCATATCACGTAAAGGCGCTAAGCAAAAAACCTACAAGGGTTAGCAAATATAAGAAAGTACGTTCACTCTATCCCCTCGATTTTTCAGGTATTGAGTTTCCGGTAAAACTCTCCGACATTTCTAAATTTGAGAGGCAAAATCCAGACTATTCTGTAAATGTTTTCGGTCTGGATGAAGTTAAAGGTAAACATGTAGTTTCCGGGGCCCTCCATCATACTGCAGACAAACGCGTTCACCACATAAACATGTTGTTGATTACCGACGGCAGTGGGAAAAAATTCCATTACTGTTGGATTCACAACTTGTCGGCGTTAGTCAAATCGTCATTAACTAAAGAAAACCGTGCTATATTTATTTGTGACAGATGTCTGCAACATTTTGGACGCAAAGATCTCCTGGACCGCCACGAGATTGACTGTGCAAGGGTTGATCCTGTAAGAGTGGATTTACCCAGCGACGACGATAAAACCTTAAAGTTTAAGGATTTTGTGCACCAACAGCGTGTACCCGTCGTCGTTTACGCGGACTTTGAAAGTTTATTGCTACCTTATGATTCGTGCAGTCCTCCACCCAACGCCTCTCACACTACTTTAGTCCAGAAAACATGTCCCTTTCGCTGCCGCATACCAGGTCGTTTGTCCACCGCATTCCTAGTCTGTCGCGTTTTCAACTCCTTCAGGGGAAAAAATCCTGAAAAATGGCTTGTTGATGAACTCGTCAAACTTGCCAAGAAAGTTGATAAAATTTACAAGAGGTGCATTCCTCTTGTAATGACAAACGAGGAAGAAGCAAAGTTTGCTGATGCTACGGTATGCCACATCTGCGAGAAAGACATTGAACCGGGGACTGTCAAGGTCCGCGATCATTGTCATATCACAGGTGAATTTAGGGGGGGCTGCACATAATGATTGCAATTTTCAGTATAAGACTAAAAAGTACATACCCATTTTCTTTCACAATCTTTCTGGGTATGATGCTCATTTCATTGTAATGGCATTACCAAACCTTGATTTCGAAGGAATGGACGTGCTTCCCATCAACACAGAACGTTATATTCTTTTTCGAAAAAGATTGAATACACTTCAATCACGTTAAGGTTTCTGGACTCATACCGGTTCATGCAGCTCCCATTAGACAAACTGGTTGGAACCCTTGAGGACGACGACATGGACATTACTAGTGCTCATTTCACCGACCCGAGAAGTTCCAATTAGTTAAACGGAAAGGTGTCTTCCCTTACGAATACATGGATTCGTGGGATAAGCTCACCGAGGCCACGCTTCCTCCAAAATCAAAATTCTACAGTTCGTTGTCGGAGTCACACATTTCTGATGAAGATTACGAACACGCGACAAAGGTGTGGCGGACCTTCCAGATCAAGACTTTGGGCGAATATGCAAGTCTGTACATGGACACAGATGTGCGGTACTTGCAGATCTGTTTTGAGAAATTTAGGAGTGTATGTTTGGGGAAGTACACCCTGGACCCCGCCCACTATTTCACATCCCCAGGCCTTTCGTGGCAGGCTATGTTAAGGAGCACGCGTGTCGAACTGGACCTTCTGACGGATATCGACATGCTGCTCTTTTTCGAACGAGGTATTCGTGGAGGTATTTGCCAGTGCGGTCCACAGGTATGCGAAGGCAAATAACCGGTACATGCCGGAGTACAACCGCGAGGCGTCTGACGGCAAGACTATGGAGAACATTCGAAAACACCGCGACGTGAAATTGTGTACAGGTTGGGTGGGCCGCCGCGGTGCCCGCAAACACATAGCTTCACCACACTTTAAGCAAGTAACAGTTTTCAACGAGGACTTTGTGGCCGTGGAGATGGCGAAAGCTAGGATAGTTTTTAATAACCCGTGTATGTCGGAATGTGCATTCTTGATCTGTCTAAACTGAGGATGTACAGATTTCATTATGAATTTGCCATTCCTCAGTTTAGAAGCCCTAAATTGCTATATATGGATACAGACAGCTTCATCTACTTGGTGCGGAACTGCGATCCATATGAAGTGATGCGACGCAACAGGGAGGAGTTCGACACGTCTGGGTATAGCACCGGCAACCGTTATGGGATAGAGTCCCACAATGAAAAGGTTGTCGGTGTTATGAAGGACGAAGCGAATGGGCACCCTGATTGCGGAGTTTGCGGGGTTAAGGGCAAAAATGTATGCATTCCGGCTCGAGACAGACCAGACCTCTAGACGGGCTAAAGGTTTGGCTGGCTCAGTCACTCGAAAGCTGCAGATGGAGGATTACATAAATTGCCTCCATGGTGAAACACCCAGGTGCCATCTGCAGCAAAGGATCACATCAACCCTTCATGTTGTAAATACTGTACAAATATCCAAACTGGGTCTGTCTAGAACGGACGATAAACGGTATATTTTCCCCGACGGGATAGAGACCCTCCCGTGGGGGCACAAGTCTGTAAATAATGTGTGAATGTTTTTGTAAATATACCGCTTATTCCGTGTTTCTAGTTTGTAAATATGTATCAATTTTGTAAATATGTAGATAAGTTAGGACTCTGTAGATATTTTATCAAGTTAGGACGCTGCTGTTAATAGTTTTTCATTGGCTGCTGGGGGGGATGCTGCTGAATTCCTTTGTATGACATTTTAAGTTTGCTGAGCTGTATGCTCATTTGCATTATACGCTGCATAAAATATAAATTGGCTGCTGGGGGGGGAGTGCTGCTGAATTGCTTTGTATGACAATTTGTTTGCTGAGCTACATGCTCATTTGCTTTATATTAACGTAATCGTAGAAACAAAAAAACATCTGTAAAATAGACTAAGTGTACAGAAGAAATGCTGTACATAGATTGTAAGTTTGCTGAGGCTACATGCTCATTTGCTTTATATTAACGTAAAAAAAAAAAAAAAAAAAAAAAAAAAAAAAAACATTTGTAAAATAGACTAAGTGTACAGAAGTTAGATTGTAAGTTTGCTGAGCTACATGCTCATTTGCTTTATATTAACGTAATCGGAAATTTTTTTTTTGTAAAATAGGCTAAGTGTACATAGATTGTAAGTTTGCTGAGCTGTATGCTCATTTGCATTATATTAACGTAATTGAAAAAAAAACACAATTGTTAGAAAAAAAAAGTTTATTTATTAAGGAAAATGTATTTTACATTTTAATAAATCTTTTTATGAATCCACGTGTTATGCGATTTATCAAAACCCAACCACTTCACCAAGATCATATTTTTCCTTCTCTTTATCACTCGTTCAACCAAAAATGTACTTGTAAGTTTTGTTAGTTGTAATTCTTGCTGGTAAAATGCTCCTGCAATATCTTTACCTTGATAGTCTTTAAGTAAATAAGTTACAGGATTTGTTAATTTCACTTTACTGATGGTAAACACTTCAGTTGACCAGTTGGGCAAGTAGCCTTTCTCAAACTTTTCTTTAAATCTACTGATTCTGACATGGTCACCAACTTTGAATTTTGCTGGAGTAGTCATCTTAATATGGCTGTATACTGTTGAAAGAAGTGAATTGTCTTTAACATCACACGGTTTCATCTTGATGGTGCGGTGCCACTTGTTATTGTAATTGTTCATTAATTGAGGAAGAAGTTCAATCCACCGATGTGAACCACGTCTGCTGAATTCTTGCCACATTGCATTCTTGATAGTTCTATTGAGTCGCTCAACTATTGATGCTTTAAGATGAGTATATGTTGAGTAGTGATTAATACCATAACTTGTCATGAGCGATTTAAACTTTGAATTGTAAAACTCTTTTCCGTTGTCAGTCTGTAAATTTTTAGGAACACGATCACCATTAAGTATTTTCTTCATAGCGTCGACAACCACACTAGCCGTTTTGTTCTTGAGGGGTAGAGCCCATGCAAACTTTGAATAAGTATCAATCACCATCAAGATATACTTGTAGCCACTGTTTTTACGAGAATACGGGATCATTTCTACAATATCAGCTTGCCATAGGTCGTCAAGACCTTTGATTATTACCCGGCGTCTTGGGAAATTCCTTCTAGCCGGTCTATGGAGTTCAGCTACAATTTGATCCATGTTACACGATAATGTCTCTCTCACGAAGTTCTTCAATCACCGACAAAATTTCGTTGGAGTGTGCAGTGTGTCCTGCTGATGTTGATGCGGTAAGTAATTTCAATCTTTCAACGAGCTCATTCGGATCGTCCCAATACACATATTCCTTCATGGGAAGAAGACCAGAACCCGACTGATTGTCAAGTTTAGAGATTATGTTTTTATACTTAGTGGTTGTATTTTTCAAAACTTCTCCAGATGGAATAAATTTCACTCTGTGTGCATTCGTGGTGTCTAGTATTTCATAATAACTTTTCAAGTCCATGTTGGTAAATTTTTTGGGTTTTTTAAGAACAACAGTTCCATTAAGCCTTGAGTTCTTTCATATTCATTTCCATCAATCTGTATAACATCTCCATCTATAATCATAGGAGTATTTCCAATCATTAGCGAATCATTTTTCTTCCGGACACCGTACACCGAATCATAATCTCTTTCACTTCGATTGAGTGACTTCAAGAAATCTTTGATCATACCTGGAGGTTGCTGCTGCTGCTGCTGCTGATGTCGCGGAGGTAAGAAAACATTTTCTATTGTATCCGTCACAGGTCTTAAAGAATCTTTGAAAAATTTCTCAGAGTCGATTTGGCCAGTTTTCAATTCGAGTAACTTGCGTCGAATAGCATTTCGGGCCTTTATGATGCCGCGTTTAGTTGTTGTCGTATCCATGTTTAAGCATCGAATGAAGCTTATGAGAGTTTATTGTACTATTTTATACTTGATAGTTAATGTTGCTGTAAATGGTTTGTGGGGTTGAGCATTTGGGAAAAATAAGATGATCGCCTTGCTTCACAAAGTTTATCCTTGCAGTTTTAATCCAATTCACTATTACATCAACCCTGCCCGGTTTGGCTACTGAGAGGATTACACCATTGACGGGAATTTCGTAATAGTTAAGACCTGTCTCTAGAATGTATGCACGATCTTCAATCAAATCTGTTACCGCAATAGTTATAACCATGGTAACTACTGTCGATTGTAATTCCTTCAGAAGCATTGCTGCATCGCTAGTTGCCTTGTCAATGTATTTTTGGATGCAACATCATCGTCGTCGATGGGGTCAGCTACATGTTTGAGTATTCTACCTTGGCAATCCAAATTACCGTCCTTTGTAAGAAGTATGTTTTGAGGTGGGTACACCAAAACTCTCCTGCTCTGTATCGTCGAAGTTCTCCCAAACTTGTCCATGGCTGCAATGATGATAGTACCTAGTGTGCTTGTCTATTTATTTAAAAACGAATCAAACCCGTTGCGGTACCGTCCATGATACATATCACAGTCTTTGTCAATAACTGCAAATCCATGCTTGCTCGCATTCCAACAAGTACCACATAAGTTCTTAAACTCGCTGAACGGCATATCTGTGTTCACGTGGTCATTATAAATGTGTTTGAGATTCATGTCGTCCTGTTTAAAGAGTACAATCAAGTTGGCGTTGTCTCTCACCAGCTGTTTAGGTATACGGCTGTATGTCTGACACAAGTAGAAAGAGTCTACTGACCTATGTTCCCCATACAAAAGTAATCTCGTATATTATTCTGCTTCTCACACGAGACATCGTCAAACACAAACACTGAATTTGGTAGCGCTTCACTAGGTGGAGGCACATTCTGATTATCGCTAAATGTTAAATACTTAATTTCTTTAATGGGTTTCAGTATTTCACCTAGCAACTGGTACTTTGGCTGGTACAACGATTTTGAAAACACATATACATTTTCAAATCTAAGCCCATTTGGGTGTTCCAGCAGGGACAGCACAAGATTGGTTTTACCACAGTTTGACGGTCCACAAACTATCGCTCTCACTGTCTCGGGGAACAGAGGTCCGTTCTTCTTCCGCTTGGTGCCGGCAACATCTGCATTACTCACGGGTAATGTTGCTTGCTGCTTGACGAATCGCATTTTGACAAGGTTTCTTTGCTGCACGGGGTATATATAGACGCGCGAATACGTAAAATCATTCAGTCGATAACAATGCCTCCTACGAAGAAGAAGAAGGGCCGTGGCTTCTTAAACAAGCTCGTCGACAAAATGCCATTTGAGGCACACATTCCAACTTACCAGTTCTGTGGACCCGGGACGAAACTGAAAAACGTCTAAAACTCGGCCAGACGGGGATCAATCCATTAGATGCAGCATGCAGGGAGCATGACATTGCGTATGCACAGGGTGCCGACAGACGTAATGCAGACCGCATACTCGCAGAGAAGGCTTCAGTCAGAATGAAAGCCAAAGATGCAAAGTTCGGTGAACGGGCGGCCGCGTTACTAGTTAACGGCGCTATGCGTGCCAAGCTAAAGTTGGGTGCAGGGATTAAAAAGAAAAAGAAGACGAAGAAGGGTGGAATCCTCCCCTTAATCCCTATTTTTGCCGGATTGTCGGCTGCCGGAGCTCTTGCCGGTGGAGCCTCAGCCATCGCCAGAGCCGTCAAAGCTGCTAAAGAAGCAAAAAAGCAGTTGAGTGAACAGAAACGACACAATGAAACCATGGAGGCAATTGCAATGAGGGGTAAAGGTCTGTATTTAAAGCCATACCGGAAAGATGGATCTGGATTGAAAAAAAAAAGTCCGATCAGGCGTTGACCGATGACGATATACGTAGACATGTAAGCGTTTGCGTATACCTCATTTTCGTGGTGTCTTCATGCGCGATGCATTACCTCAAAAAATTAGTGAACGTGAATGTGGAATTGTGAACTTGGACAGTGCTGAAAATGCTGGGACGCACTGGGTTGCGTACATCAAGTACAAGGATGGTGTAGTGAAATATTTCGATAGTTTTGGTGACTTACCTCCGCCATTGGAATTGCAGCGATACTTTGCAGGTAACAGAATACAGTACAATGTGCAACGACACCAGGAATTTGGTACGCACATATGTGGACATTTATGTTTAAAATTCCTGCATCAGAATGCATAACATCAGTCTTGCATGAACCTTAGTCGGGGTAACACATGTCTGTGACACTCTGCTTGTCCGGTAACAGTTCAGTCTTGAGCTGTGATTACTTCCCACCGATAGATTTGAGTCAAGGCGAGTATACGATCGGCTTAGTAGATTTTCAAACATACAACTCGATTCCGAACATTGATAAGTCAAATTGCAAATTTCATTACTCGAAGAATAAAGTGATAGATATTCCTACAGGATCGTATGATATTGACGACTTGGCCAGTTATTTGGCTCGGCTTACAAATAACGAGAAACTGGTTATTAAAGCAAACAACAATTCACTCAAGTGTGAGATACAAACACCTGTGGAAATAGATTTCACGAAACCAAACTCAATTGGCTCACTGCTTGGATTTTCTAAACGTGTGTTAAAACCGGGATTTCATACCTCAGACTACACTGTGCAGATCTTCAAAGTTAACGCGATAAGGATAGAGTGCAGCATATGTACGGGAAATTACGTCAACGATAAGCTGGGACATACACTACACGAGTTTTTTCCAACAGTACCGCCAGGGTACAAGATTGTAGAAGTACCTGCAAACGTCATCTATCTTCCCATCACGGTGAAAACGCTCAACAACATTCACATTAGAGTTGTCGATCAGGACGGCAATTTAGTGGATTTCAGAGGAGAAACTATTACTCTGAGGCTACATATAAAGAATGGGCGCTCGTTATAAGAAGAGGCGGACTCAAACAATTGTCAGTAGTGAACCGACAGTGAAACGGGTAACACCAACAGTGAAACGGTTAACTCCTGCTAACGTGCTCTTCCTACAGTCGTTAGGCTATACAGTTAAAAATCATGGATGAAGTGCTTGATATAACTTCCAGTGTGGAATTTGATGAGTCGGTGACGCGTAAACAGTTTTTGAGTCACCAACCACATACGCCCACAACATTTAATAATAATGATGAAATTCGGATACCTATTCAGAACCAGGATACATATACGCTGCCAGGGGAAAGTTTCTTGCATATTGAAGGAAGATTTCTCAAGTCAGATGGAACTGGGGCTACAAATTCAATTGTTACATCCAATGCGTTTGCGTTCCTATTTGAGGAAATTCGGTTAGAAATTAATGGAGTTGAAATAGACCGAAATAGAAATGTAGGTGTCACAAGCACAATAAAGACTCTTATTTCTGCTGGTCCTCAACAAATTGGTCTGTTGGAGAACTCAGGATGGGGGCAACGCGATCTTGGAAATGGTTACTTTGATGTATGTATTCCGCTGAGTATGCTCTTGGGTTTTTGTGAAGACTTTAAAAGGATACTTGCAAATGTAAAACAAGAACTAATACTTATTCGATCTAGGGACGATACAAATTCATATGTACAAGCCAATCCAAACCCCCAGAAAAGTAAATTCGCCATCAGTAAACTAGCATGGGTGGTGCCTCATTTACAAGTAAGTGAGAGAGAAAAACTGGCGTTGCTTAAGATTGTGGACAGTGGGAAGCCACTTAGAATTAATTTCCGAAGCTGGGATTTGTTGGAGTACCCGCTACTTCCTATAAGCAAAACTCAAATTTGGTCTTTGAAAACATCAACACAGCTGGAGAAACCTAGTTCGTTGTTCTGGGATTTCAAACAAACAGGAAACGAAATGAAGCATTAAGTGCGGCTTTATTTGACCACTGCAATCTTGCCAACGTCAAAGTGTTTCTAAATGATGTGGCGTACCCCTACGAGAACATGAATTTGGACTTTAGAAAAATCGAACCACAGTATTGTACGATATGTATGCAAGATTCCAACAAACTTACTACGAACGGGAGCATCCTTCACCGCTACTAAACCGTGAAGATTTTGTCGCTACTGCTCCTATCGCCGTAATCGACTGTTCACATCAAAATGAGTCGGTAAAAACGGGACCTGTAGATATTCGTATGGAGTTTGATAGCACTGACAATTTTCCAGCCTACACCGCCGCATACTGTCTAATCCTTCACGACCGTGTTGTGGAATACGTACCGCTAACAAGTGTTGTGCGTAAGCTCGCATAAAACCAGATAGCGCCCATCATTGCCACCCAGTATCATGCCGACCATCTTCCTGGACGCTCAAGGATTCAAGACGAGAGAAGGAGTGTTTATCTTCAAAGAAGTTGCCGTCTGTGTAGTGCAATCAGACAACATTATCGCCACACATTGCATCTCTGTAAATTCACCATCACGTGGAGGTAATGAGCCAACAGTCAAATGGCTGACAAATAATTACCATGGAATACCTTGGACTGCTGCTGGTATAACCTTTAGCAAACTATGTACTATTCTACATGCAATCACAAATGAAGATGACTCCATTATTTACGTTAAAGGACGGGAGAAGGCTCGTTGGTTTCAGAAGATTATTCGCAAGAAAGTCTGCTACAATATAGAAGATTTAGGATGCCCGCCTCTACATGAACTCAAGAAAAATAATTTGATAAAACTTTGTAAAGGACATTTATTTTGTAACGCTATATGCGCTGTTGAAAATGTATTTTTAATTGCCCAATGGTGGGTGAAATAAAAAATAAGAAATAAAATAAAAATGTGTTATTTATTTAAACACTTTAGTTAATAAGGTCCACAAACATCATATCCAGGTTCATAATTCTTAATTACAATATTATTTACATCATCAGATACTAACAAATTTTTATATGCAATAAGTTCAAGTCTTAATTGCGCATAATCCAATGATGAACTGGGTGTCACTTGCGCTACACGAACATTGTTAATGTGCATGTCAATCAGTTTTTGCACTGTAGCCATATTGAAGTCTCGTAGCACTTTATTAGCTAGAATGTCCACAAATTCTGTATAATATCGCGCCACCAAGTAGCCCCACTTCTGCTTGACGGTCAGCGAGGGGAGCGATAATTAGGGTGTGTGTGCGCATTCAATTACGAACCCGCATCATGCAGCTGCGGGGAGCGATAATGAGTGGGTGTGGCGCATTCAATTACGGACCCGCATCATGCAGCTGCGTGGGGAGCGATAATTGAGGGTGCAGCTGTGCTCATTCAATTACGGACCCGCATCCTGCAGCTGCGTGGGGAGCGATAATTGATGGCGTTCCGGTGGTGGCGCATTCAATTACGGACCCGCATCCTGCAGCTGCGTGGGGAGCGATAATTCGAGTGTGGTGCAGCTGTGCTCATTCAATTACGGACCCGCATCAGCAGCTGCGTGG
>JARYHS010001887.1:0-11348 GCA_031002005.1 Vandiemenella viatica | reverse complement strand
TTTGAGCCTAATACACCTGTCATGGTGGCTTTAGTAACTTACGAATATTAAACATCGTGAATTTTGATACTAGCCACAGTTTGATATGCAACTGAGTACTGTGGAGTTCATTTTTTAAATGTTGGCTTTCATGATTGTGAAAATGCTGAGGACTATGAAGAAAAAAGTTAAAAAAATATTAAATGAGTATAAACATAGACCAAAACCAATATCAAGTACACAGCTTAGTTCGACTTCATACATTAAGATAGAAATTGTCCCATGAAAATTCGCCAGGAGAAATTTTGTCTGGGAATGAAGAACAAAAATTGACTACTGCCAACAACCAGCTATCTAAGTCGCGTGCAACTTGAACAATGACATTTAATAAAGTTGTAAAGAAAAGAAACATTTGTAAACCTTTTGAGAATGTTAAAGGAAAAACAGAGAACAATACATGTACAATTTGTGAACATGCATCAATGTGTAAGAAATGTGAATAATGGAATATCTTGAAAATCAAATAAGAATCAACGAATATTATCCTCGAAAATGATCTCAACTACTGCCTACCCCACTTTTTGCATTTCATACCGACTACACTTTTTTCACCTCAAATTTTTAATAATTATTTCTTTCCATGTGTAGTACTCGTGTTGGTTATCAAGCTCGTCAAGTTCCCTCAATCGACGACAGCCATGTTGCTATTCTAATGTCATCTGATCAGGTTTGAAGACAAATTATCCGACACTTATCGATAGGAACCGATAGATGGCGACAATTGTCGGTGAAACACAACAGAATTACTCCTCTGTGACCCACGTTACCCTTTTAAAAGACGTTACACTACAAATATTGTTTGTTGAAATGGTGGAACTATTGCTGTGAAAATCAAGCATTAGATTCTTTGCATGTTATGTGACAAATACAGTTCATGGTGTTGTGCAAACGAAATAACTTCTTTTTCAATTAATTTTTGTCTTGTATTGTTTGATATTCACTGGGGTTGGTGATAAATGAATAATTATGAATCTTCAATGATTATGTAAAAACAGAATAATCGTATGACGCGGAGCAAAGAGACAAGAAATAAGTTAGTTTCATAAAGTAAAGAAAAAAATTCAATTACGTTTAAGAAACTAATACATAAAGGAACATTTGATCCAATCAACGAGATATAATCACACATAAGAAATTGGTGAAACAGCTATTGCATCGTCAGGTGCAAGCCTGAGGAATCATTCCGTTGTGTTTCAGTGACGTGTATCACTACCATAATTCTATAATCGTTTCTGTGCTATAAATTTCAGGTAATGTGTCTTTAAAGTAGTTAAAGAGTGCATCGAAATAATAGCATGGCAACTGAGAGACGCCAAGTTGCCAGGCTTGGTAATGACAGACAAGTACTAGTTGTCTGAATTCTAGTTAGTGAAAAAAAATATTCAAATGCAGTCGGAATTTCAATAAATTACAGGGCGGTAGTGTGGGATAAGCAAATAAAAATCTCAAATTTTATATTATTTACATTGAAATAAATATTTATTTTAGCCCTCAATCTATTCTTTATATCTAAGCTTCTCATACAGAAAAATGAATACAGTTGAGCACAACTGAAACAGAACTCTTTAGATGGTTACACATCCTAAACACCAGACATTCCTTTGGCCTCAACCTATTCTAAGACCCAATCAGTGAGCTTATCACTTACACACACACACACACACACACATGTATATATATATACTAGCTATTACCCGCGACTTCGTACACGTGAACTTAGAATTTCATTCCTAGAGTGAAAGCTGTAAGTTTCGTAAGATTTGTCCCAAACTACACCGAGTCGGCATAATATGACGGTAAAGCCATCAATATTCCATTCTACCGTCGAAACTGTCTCGTGAAGAGAATAAAATTCCAACATGTTTAAAAACAGAAAAAATACGAAGTTACGGAGAGGTGGGGTGTGGGGAGATTAACTGAGGGCAGCTTCAATTTCAGTTTTGTCTTCTCTTCTTTCTTCAGCATGAGCATCAGATCCTTGGGTTCTAATAATTTTAGCTGCTCGTGCTCTGCTAGAGCTACACCTTAGGTCTGGCTTACGCCTGCGAGGCATGTAAAAAAAGAATACAAAATAAACTGGGGCCAGAAACTTTTGTGTATATAGAAAGTAATAGTACAGTGCATCGGAAATCGACAGCGATACTAAATAATAAGTTTTTTCTCTAAATGAAAATTATTAACAGATCATGCACTAACTGACTGCGAAAGAAACACAGCCCAAATGACCGATTTAACATTACAGACTCAAACACGCATTCGTCTACCTATCACCTTTCGATAAGCTATCAAAACTTCATGACTAAAACTGTTATTCATACTGGGAAAATGTATGGTGTGTCCTTCCTAAAGATACAAAGTATTTCCTTGTCAAATTCCATGAATATCGGTAGAGCCATTTAGTCGTCAAAACGCAACAAAAAGACAGATTCTTACTTTAGCATTTATAATATTATTAGTGTAGGTCACGCACAAACTGCCTAAAAGAGAAACAAGGCCTTGAGGGACCAGTATAGCGTAAATAAAGTATGTGCTTACGGCACTGTTCGGCCCCTACGATTTGCCACGCATTCCACCCCTGAATTTATGGGACTTACATTTTAACATGGAATCCTTACGGCGGAACCTCCAGGCTTGACTCACACGATGAAAAAAAATTCTTAAAAAAATTTGATTCGAACGGGACTTGAACCGGAGACCACACAGGGAACTTAAGAAAGAAGCGCCCTATTCACTGCACTACCAGCCCACTCTGGTGGTTAGCATTACAGAGATGTATACATGCTATGCGTCTGTCTTTCACAGTTCAGTTAGTTTTTCATAATTTCATGAGAATACGTATTAGCTATACAGAAAATAGAATCCTATGTCCTTCCTAAAGGCAAATAGCATCTTCTTGTCAAATTTCATCAAACAGAAAGACAGGGAGACAGATTTACTTTCACATTTATAATATATATTCTTTTAATAAATATATTTTCGCCCTAAAACCAGGATGATTAATGTTTGCGCTGTGTTATACGTGAGGTAAGTATTAGAAAGCTTTGTACTGCAACATTCCCTGATTGAATATTTCTTCTCCCTGCTCGCTTATGACATCTCCTTCTGGAGGAATACTTCACAGTCACAAAAGTAATTTAAGTTAAGAATATGAGATCTAAACGTTACACGTGAAACAAACCCTCAGACTTGTTGCAGAACTCTGATTAAAAAGAAAAGTTCTGGGTGCTTATAATGTCAACCAGCTGTCTTTTCTAGCAGGAATTCTGGAACAATTCAGCTTTAATGATGAAATACATGACCGTAGAAAACGAGCAGATACAACATCCAGAAATAAAATGCCATGTTGGTTTCAAAAATCTGGTACTCTGAAGTCCAAACTGAAAAAGTTACTGTTTCAAAACATATTTTATTCTGTGAAAAAGTTTTGCAACCTGAATTAGGAAACAAAAGGGAACAAAAATAAAATAGGAAAATGGAGTTGTTATAGAAATACTCAGTGGAACTAATCGGGTGTATGATTGTTTGGAATCTATGCAACGGAATAACAAAGAACACTGGAATTTCGAAAGATAAACACGAAGTGTACCAAGTATTATCGTATTTTAAATAAGTGTAACTAGCCCTGTAAATTATATGCCATTTCCAATTGATTGTATCTTACTTGTGATTCATTAATTTGTGATGTTAATTGGTTTTAATAAATAATCAACCGCTATTCTATATTACAAAGAATAAAAGAGAACATATGTCTACTTTAATCATGATATTATTCAATCCTTAAACGACATTTTGCTACAACATTATGGACAATTCATGTAATAATTTATTCTCTTTGATAAATTAGCCGTTTAATAGAAACAAGAGGAGAAATACGTGATCTTTTCGATAAAAAAAGATATGATAAAAGTCAAGAAGTCAATGGTGTGGTTAAGTACATGGGACGTGAGCCGCAAATAATGTAGCTGGCTTTACCCAGTGTCGTGTATGTGGTCGCACCAAATATCAGTAGTGGACTACTGGATCCAATCATGTGCAGCGACCGTAGAAGGAAGATCGGCCTTGCAACACGGTCCGCTGTGCAGCTGGCATGGCACCATCCAGCCGTGAAGCCAAGCCACAAACCGCGCAGCCAGGAAATAAGACAACGCACAATATCGCTGCACAACCGTCATTGCCAACGGTTCTAACTAATTAAAAAATTTCACAACTGTAGATTACCTAATATAGCTCATTTGGTACGTATCCGCATTATCGAAAAACTAGAGAGTTGTGTACGATACAGTTTCACTGAAAAAATCGAATGGATACATAGTTCATTCCATATCTACATCTACATATATACTCTGCAATTCACAAAATTGTGGGTGGCAGAGGGTGCTCAGCACCAAAGCTAATCTCTTTGTTGTGCATTCCAATCCCTAATGGTACGAGGGAAAAAAGAATTCATATAAGAATCATTGCGGCACCTTATTTCTCTAATCTCCTGTCATTCCGGCTCAAATAGGTTGGTGGACGAAGTATTTCACTACACTCGTGAGTGAAAGTGGGAGTACGCATGTTTACCAATAAGTTTAAACGAAACGTGCGTCGTCTATCTACCAGAGACTCCCAACCTATCTACTAATCAGTTCTGTGACGCTTTCATAAGGACTGTAGCAAGCGGTCACGAATCGAGCGGCTCTTCTCTGTACTTTCTCTATACTTTCGATCAATCCCTTACGAAACGGATCCCAAATGGCACAACAATAGTCCAAATGTGGACGCACAAGAGATTTGTACGCTATCTCCTTTGTTTGTTCATTACAATTTTTCAAGATTCGCACCTAGAATTAGCTCTACCTACTAACGAATTAATGTGTATGTCCCATTTCATGTTCCTTTGTACTGTTACTCCCAAATATTTCATAGAATCGACCATATCAATAACTGAATTGTTTAACTCGTATTTCTGAACAATTGGATTCTTTTTGTTAGTTATGCTCATTGTCTTGCACTTTTTACAATTTAGAGTAAGTTGCCACTCAGCGCACCAGCCAAAATAACATCCAGATCACGCTGAATTTCTAAGCAATCGGCCAAATTCTTACTTCCCTATAAATAACCGCATCATCAGCAAACAATCTAAAAAGGCTTTTCACTTTGTCTCCGAGATCGTTTATAAAATTAAGAAAAGAATGGTCCTATTACACTTCCTTGAGGTACACCCGATGTAACATCTAGATTAGAAGAACTTTCTCCTTCAACGACGACATACTGCGACCGACCAGTTAGAAAATCCTTTATCCATTCACAAAGCTGATCCGATATATGGTATGGCAACCATCCAAAGTCGTCCACATCTCTTTGCCAACGATGGGGAAGGTGATTAATACTCCAGCTGTGTGATTCCGTAATGTGAACCGCTTTCACCATCTGTGGCAAAGAGCTGTGGATAACCTGAAGGTTACTTTGGAGGCTGTTTGCATAGTTCCTTTCTGAAAATGTCACTTTGAAACACATTGCTTAGGCGTCAAAATGTAGATACAGTACAGGGATATCAAATTTCTGGAGGAAATAACATGGTTTCCATTCTTATGAAATGGCATGTTTACTTCCAGTCGCAAGATATAAAGGCGCTTGATCTGGTTCTATAACGTATTACACAATAATCAGCCAACACAACGTATGACATTTTGTGCTCTCTATTCCACCCTTAGTTCCTAGAGCCACACTTCAACAGTGAAACAAATACTAAACTAACCTCGAGTCCCGAGGAGTTTGTATCCAACAGACTAGTAATTAGCTACTTTGTGAGATTAGTTAATGGTAGTGATTTGGCATACGGTAGATTGTCTATTCAAGCACTTTATCGATAGCATTTCATGGAAACAGGTTATGCGCATACCCAGTCAGTACATAATACAATAGGTCTGCAAGTACCACTGAGGCTACTGTAATTGGTAACTGCTGTATTCTATAAGGCATGATTAGCACTCAACAGAACTCATTTAAAACACATGTAAGAAGTAAGTCACCCGTTCACGATAAGTTTATATGACAGGAAATAAAATTTATATCCTTAGGCATACATATTTATGAATATGGTGAGTAATGACAGGTAAGACAGTAAGTAAACAATGAAAAAAAGCTTTTTTAATGATGCTGAATAAAAAAGAGAATATATTTGTATTGAAGCTAAGTCAAGAATCTAATGACGCTGCAAAAAATAACATATAGCGTGAAGATACATGGAAACGAGTGAGATAAAAATGCCTCTCAAAATTACCGTAAAACGCTGCAGGACAAGAAGTGAGAGAATATACGAAAAAATTGTGTAAGCAGAGAGCATTAACGATTGTATACAAAGTAGAAAAACTGAAAGGAACGAACACATTGATCGAATGGTTTACGACGTGATAGTAATGACAACAGGAATGAGATGCATGGTGAGACCACAGAAGATAAGCTATAGTTACCTAACAGCTGATTAAAGAGGGTTAGGGGCTGAGAATAAAAAGAAAATATACCTAAATGAAGCAGGAAGAAGTATGCAATAAACAACTGTAACAATTTTCTTAATATATGCATTGTTTAGGTTCCAACTTCTTTAGCCCTTCTCTTTTGCCTCCTTGAACTTTGTATATATTCCAATGAATTTTTAAAGTTATTTGTATACTACAAATGCCAGTTAACGGAGAAGAGTGCTCTGCAGAATGCCTGATGTTCCAGTAGGATTATTTGATTGCGGAAAATGGGTTTATTATAACTACTTTCTTCGATTTTGTTCTATAGATCCCTACTAAATAAAGACTACTGGGATGGGTAAGTTTTACGCACGTGAATAATTCACAATAGTCATAGAAATAATGGCTGTCCGTTTCAAACACGCAATAGCTGATTTTATATCCAGAACTACAAACGCATTTTTTAAAGATTCCTGTAAGGTCACATACATTACCGTTGAATGTTAGGTACAAATTCTTGTCTGGAGAGGGTTACTCACATTCAAGTTTAAATCTCTCTGTCTGAATGAAATAGCATCACGCAAAATCCACCGAACAGATTTGGACACGATTTCAAAGTTTGAAAACTTAATGTCTAACTTAAAATATGAGGTAAGTTTTATGTGACAGCAGAGCAAGAAACTTGAACAGATACATATCAAAGATTCTTAATACTATCGCTACCAGAGATTACACATCCATTAAAGATAAACATCGCACTAAGAATAATCTTTCGTAAAAATATTATACAAGATTTTTGTGTTATGCTGTTTGCAGCTACTAACAACACAGAATTTGTTTTACCAAAATTAATCGGATAATATTTTAAATTTTCTTGACAGAGGGCTTACAATTTTTCTCTTTTGATTCTGTAAATATTGTAGTTGAAATTTTGCTCTTTGTACTGTGAGCACGGATATTATCATAGTATGAGATTCTAAGACATTAAAACAATTAATGAAAAGCAATCATTTATGTGAGAGGGTACAACTGTGTACGAATATTGTTAAAGCGAAAACATTCGAGTCCAGCTGTGATGGTAGGAAATTTTAGCCACAAAATTACACAATAAAACAATAAAAAACACGTTAACGAAAAATTTATACAGTTGGCGGACAGGTGACGGCCACCAGAATATTGCCGATTCTGCGAAATGTGAAAGTTGATTGTATGTTTAGCAAGGAATTAGCGGTAGTAAGTCACAGAGAACAAAGAGCTATAAGAACTTTATCTCGGACATAAAAAGTGGGAATGATTTCGTTCCAGAGGGACTGGAATACATACGTTATCCAGGGATGTGTTGTTAACATTTCTGGTCGAGGTTGTATTCCAACATAACCACAGTCCCAGCTAATACTGACCCTATAAAATCCAACTCTCTATCATACCCACGTTCGTACACACTCTAAGGTCTACCTGGGCAAAATTGCTACCTAATGCTAGTTCAGGTATATGTTTACTATCTAAAAACTATTTTATAATTTTAGGTAACTTATTAAACAAATGCGTTCGGAAACAATTAAAAAACTTTATCTAAGTTAATGATATTTGTTTTTTGTGTAAGTTATTTCTGTTTTCTATATTTATCTCGATGTATCTCAATTTTTTGAATGATGTTAAGACAAACGTGATTAAATCTAGCAGAAATAATAATAACACTAGTAAATTGAATATAAAAATAGGACATGAAGCAATAGGAGAAGTAAGTGAATCAAAAGCAGAATATTACTAGCCTTCGTGAAGAAAAAAAATCTCTAAGTTTCAAATATTGATCTAGGATTAAGAATGAACTATATGTATGTAGCACAGTACTTCATGGTAGCGAACGATGAACTAGGGGAATACAATAAAGAAGGAAAATTGAAGCAATTTAAATGTGGAGATATAGAAGAATACTGAAAATTAAGCGGACAGCTAAAGAAATGAACGTTTTTTGGAATTGATGGATGAATGTGGAAGAGTATTACAGACAGGAATTTTGGGTCATATTTTGACACATGCGGGATTTAAATTGTCAGGGAGGGAACAGTAGAAGATAAGACCTGCAGAGGATGACTAAGGTTAGAACATATGAAGCAGATAACTGAGGACGCGGGTAGTGAGGGCTATGTTGAGATGAAGAGGCTAGTGCAAGATAGGAAGCGATGGAGGATTGCATCAAACCAGCACAGAGACTGGTGACAGAAAAAGAGATACTGCGTGATGTGATAAGTATGAGGCATTTTCCTACTCAGTACTTGAAAAGCTAAAAATTTAAGAAATGGTTATTTGTATTAGACGCAACTGAATGTAAGAAAACAAATAATAACTGACAAATGAAAAATCCTTTCGGGTACTGGAAAACAATTACAGAGTCTTGTAATTAATAGAAAAAAACAGCGCAAACGGCTGCTGAGGTATATCGTCTCACGCTTTGATAAAAGAATTGAAGAGGAAACAAGCTAGCACGCGGAGAAGAAAAAACATAATCGTAATAAACGCAATACCGTTGTAGGACATTTTTTTCCGCAGTTGCTTAGTTGCTTGAATCGTTGACTGGGAGGAGGGGTGTTCGTGTGATCTTAATGACCTGGTTACAGGATTATTATGAAGTCCGCCCCTATCGTAGCCACCCAACCTAACTCAGTAATCCTACCGAGTAGAGTGGGACCCACAGCTACTAAACCTTCTAACACCAATGTAAATAATTCGTCACTGATTATATTTCGGTAAGTGGCGAAACGCTTACGACAGTAAATCATTAGAAAACAGTTTCATTGACATTGTTTATTAACAATTCAAATAACTGATATAGTTTTCGTGTGTTATAGCACCTCTATTTACCCGAAAGAAAATTTCCATATAACATCTGTCAATCTTAAATATTAAAAGAAGACGTATGATTGTCTTGCCTTCATACGATGTTTTCTGCTGGTTATTACGTCTAGTGGTCTTTATTTTTCACTATTACGACACATAACGCCAACCAAGTATTGTTAGAAAGTGGGACTAAAACAGTTGTGTACGGGAAGTTTAATAATCAAAGTAAATATTATTCAGTCCAATTGAAAGAGCGCATTCATTCTAAGAAGACTGAATTAAGAAATATCATTTTCAATGCAATGAAATATTCAGAACGTGCAATATTAGGCTCTGCCATACCCACAGCTGGAAAGGTTTCTTAATGATTTTTTGAATTTAAACTTCTTTTGCTTCGTTAATGACCACTTAGGAGAAATTTAATTTCGATTTAGCAGCATTTGGCGTCTTCTAACGATATCTATCGGTTATTGTCTGGAAGTATCGAGTAATGCTTCTTTAAACCAGATAGATGACCTAGGAAAAACAACACTTTAGCCAGTGGTTGCGTGATACGAAGTTAACAAAAGTGCTAATGACACAAAAGGTCAATACGTTCAAAAATAACTATAAAAAAGGGATGCGAATTAAATAATAGTTGATGGAAAACAGTTCCGTCAATAACGAGAACGAGTAAGTGGTTCCCGTCAAATTCAAGTCCACTTAACTCAGCCGTCGACTTAAGCAACCTTTAGTGACCTTTATGGTGGGCATTTAATAAGCGACTAATGTTTTTCCTCTTGTTGCAACCACTGTGGCAGCTAGTGCAATCAAGAATGTAAGGGGAGGTGCGGAAGTGATACCTTTGTTAGAACAAGATATTTTTTTTTTTGTTCTGTAGCGTTTATCTCAAGGGTGGAATGTCTGTGTAGTTGTCTGCCTGCGAAACGGGTAGCTTGTGTTTTGTACGAAAAGTGTATTTTTGTTTGTGAAATGCGGAGTTTATGAGACCGAAATTGGGGAGCGTCCCAGCATTCGTCTAGGTGATTGCGGGAAACCGCGTAACACCTGCAATCGAAGACAGCAGGTATGCGGAGTGCAGGATTCAAACCTGGTCCTGTTGTACCTCCTGGATCCAGAGAGATGGCGCATTAACAGCCACACTGGCGGGTAGATTAACAAGTATTTAAATACACTCGACATTTCTGTAATTAGATGCATGTATGATTCTACTCCATCGAACAAAAGTACGTTCGTAGAAGATAACGATAATAATATCCGAAATTATGCGTTCTTTTAATTACTATAATTAAATAACCTTTCTCATGCTGTTTAGCACACAATGTATTCCTTATTCTTAGCCTACAAGTTTAAAAAATTATTGCTAACAGCACTCGAAATAGGTGATACTTCCAACATGCGTGCACCAAGTGATGATGCTTTTTGATCATTTCTTTACACATCGTCGACATCGAGGTCAACAGAGGCGGGAAAGGCTGGGGGCAAGGAACGGGAAGGAATTCGGTCATGACTTTTCTTAAAGGAAGCATCACAGCATTCGCTGGAGTGATTTGGGGAAATCATAGAAAACCGAAATCTGGATGTCCGGACGGGGATTCAAACCCGCGTGCTCCCGAATACGAGGCCACCACGCTCGGTACGTGTACCAAGTGATACAACAAACTTACTATTAAATTTTAATTCGGGTTTAAGACTGCTCGATGAAGAATGTCATTACATGTGAGGGCTTTCGACCAAGAAATGGCGCTCTGGCCTCGCGTTCGGGAGGATGGTGGTTCGAATCCCTGTCCGGACATCCAGAATTGGGTTTTCCATGGCTTCCCCAAATCACTCCATGCGAATACCGGGATGCTTCCTTCGAAAGGCCCTGGCCAAATTCCTTCCCGATCGTCTAAAGGAGTTTGTCAGTCACGTTAACAATTAGTGACGTTGGCAGTAAACCATTGTTCATAAAATGCTTTACAATGCGCGTTTTAGTTTATTTGGCATGATTTGAGCCTGGCCGGTTGAGCTATACATATCGATTGT
>JARYHS010001885.1:0-14000 GCA_031002005.1 Vandiemenella viatica | reverse complement strand
TCTGACAATTGTCGTGTTTTGTTTGACTTTTTTGCAATTAGCGAAGTGGTCATTCGTGATTTTTGCGACTTGAATTTCTCAACAGTATAACGTGCAGCTACATTGTGACGTCAGCGCTTCACAACCACCACAACAGCTGAAGGCTGTTAGCTGCCGCCATTTCTTTTCTGTTGCTTATACAAACAGCAAAATCACTGTCTCATTTGTCTGAATGAGACGTTATTGTATCCGTATGTAATTTCCATAAATTAATTTATGATAATGCTAATATTTTCTGTAACCTATAACACTTTTGTTGTGCGATCATTTGTAATTTTGTGATATGCTGCTGCTTCTGGGTTTTTATTTCAGTACCGTTACATGATTTTAAAATATTTTTACTAGCCACTACCTTGGTAAACTTTCTATCGTGACAACGTTTACAATTCCAATTTAGCAACAATTCATCTTATTTATTTTCAGTGAAATATCGGTAAACCGAATTTTACAGAAAATTTGTGGAATCTTTTTATTATTATTTGTTTTTCTCTCACTGTCTCGTCTATATCGAACATAAGATCATAATGAAGATATGTCTTATCGATGGAAAGTCAGTCGTTGTGTTTGAGCTTTGTTATTTGTTGCGCGTAATTCTGCTGACAGCTGTCACCTCACCAGGGTTTGTGTGTTCTGGTAGGGTCACACTGTCTTCAAAAGTCCGCGCGAATTCGCACGAACAACAGCAAACACACGAACCTGCTCTCTGTTATACATTCATAAATGACCTTTATTATCAGCAGCAATGTGCGATGCTGCTGGTTGTTCGAGTTTATTTGATGGTATGGCTGCCAACTTATTCATCAAAAAATAAAGCACAGTATGTTTATTTCTGTAAGAATAAAATAAAAAGTCTATAAAAGAAATAAAAATATTTTCAAATTTAGGCATTCGTTGCCTGAAACAAATATTTTGTCGTACTACTAACTATTGATTTTCTTTCAATGTGGGATTACTGGTACAGCATGTTAGAGTTAAAATTAAATGAACAACTCATTTTTAATTTTATTTAACGGCGCTCTGTTCCTCTCGTTCAACCATTTTGCATTCCCTAGGCTTTCGGTGAAATCTGAAAACGCGCAACAGGAGAATATAGTAAACAATTGCTTTTATGTTTGAAAAATTATTACGTCGTTCGGGAATTAATTATGTACAAGAGCTTTCCGTTGCATGAATTGAGTATTTCAGTAGATTAAAAGTATTTTCGCGTAGTGTATAATTCAACTAAAGTGTACTGACCAAAATAATAATAATAATAAAAATAATAATTCTTAACATGTATGGTGTGGTAACCCTAGTACACATTGTCCTCACTAACATGTACAATCAATGACAGATCGAATATCCCAAGCCGCGCAAAAACTGGAGATTGCCGCTCCATGATTCTGTTGCTATTGGCAGTGGACGGGTTTACACTGTTCGATTTTCGTAATCACTCAGGATGATTCACTCGCAGTGAAAGTGAATTCACTTTTTGTTTACACATATTATCACAAACGAACCATTAAATTCACTTCAAGATGGCAATAAACAAACATGCGCGTGTCGGAGCGGATTTGATTTTTAGAAACCTCACCTAAGGAATTAAAAGTTACATCGCGCAGAAAGTTAATTGAAATAAGAGAAGTTTGTGGACGAGTAATTGGATCTTGCAGTGTGGTAGAATGGGAATTGCAGGATAAAATGGTATATAAATATAATCTTGGAACGTTTGAATCAGAAAGTTTTACTATCAAAAACTCACTACTAATTACAAAACAGGACACTAATGAGAAAATGTTTTCCAGCTAAACCGAAGCTAGAAACTACTCTCAGGTTTCTTGCAATCGTTAACTGCTTTGAAACACATTCACTTAACATAGCAGCACAGTTTACACCACATTTATCTGATTTTAAAACTTTAGTTAATTCGCTAGAACACCTGTCTTGTACTGTCAAAAGTGGGAGATTGAAATTTTTAATCATGTCTTCCGTAGCTCTATCTTTTATGTTTTTATTTTCATAACTTTCAAAATTTTGTTTTCTATAAACACTCGTTATGGAAAGATTTTAAAACTAAACAAATGTTTCTTATCCATATTTAAAAACAATTATTCTATGTGTTGAAAACGACAACAATCAGAAACAAACAATTTCGATCGATCCAGGAGAAGGTTCCACTTCGATATTCTGACTGTTCACACGCGTCACTCTTAATGATTCATCCGAGTGAAACACCAAAAGTGAACGAAAAGCTGAACACAAGCCAACTTCTTTTATCCATCTTGGATAATTCTCTGTTTACATAGTTCACTTTCCTTACACTGCGAGTGATTTATCCGGAATGATTGGGAAAAGTGAAACGTGTAAACCTGCCTTTACTAAAAAACTCTTTCTCTCATCCATTGTTCATTAATCGATATATTATATAAAAAAATTATACCTACCGAGTAGAAAAGCTAAGAAGAGCTGCAGCTTTTGTTTTATTTTGCTCCAGTTTTTTTCCTTTCTTTTTTTATTCCCATTTGATCTGCTTAAAAGTTTTTTATAACACATTGGATAATGAAAACTAGTTGGGTAAACCAACGCTATAACTTCAAGTTAAACCCATGCGTGGCGCTGTTAGTATATAGGATATTAGGATATCTAAATTACATACAGAGGTAATTAAATGACGAAAATAAATATCCACATACTGTTGTGTGTTCTGTACCTTATTTTAAGTGTGGCAAATAATATGAATAAAAATAACGTGGCTTAGGTCGGAAGTCTCCTCCCCCCACCCCCACATAGCCCAGGGCAGCTTTCTATGCAACCCTTCCTCTTTCCCCCATACCGACACATGTAGTTTATGGACGCACCCATAGATATTGGCAGTAGAATTAGGAGTAGTACGCGGAAGGTATAAGGGCCGTGACCACGAGCTGGCGCTTGATTTCAGGCATAAGGGAGAGGGAAAATTTTCTTGGGTAAGAAGGGAGTTGGCGGAGCGGAATACATTTCTAAGAGAAGTGCTGAACAATTAACGACAAACAGCGAAAACATTTAAAACTTACAGAAAGGAAAAATAAGTGGTTGGTGATATTGCATTTAAAGAATAGACGTAATAAAGTTTTAAGCCAGGTGTTTAGAGAAACGGTTACCACCGCACAACTTCAATCACACTTTAAGTAAATGTACATGGCTCAACATTAAAATGTCTGAACCTACAAAAATTGTCCTATCGGTCCGAAATTTGGTACACACATTCCTTAGGTGATCATATTTGATTAAAAGTTTATAACAGAAGCTTTGAATATGTGTAAATATAGTAAAATCACTCAAAATGTGGGTAGATGCATACGGGTTATTACGACCGGGCACCTCCTATTGCATGTGGAAGGCGACCAGAATTTTTATCAAATTGAAGCCGGCTGCAACCGCCATTTAGGGGCAAGAGATTGCGGGAACTTTGAATCCCTCCTACAGTCATATAACAAACCACTGTAGAATGGAAAGTTTTATACTGTTATGGGTCTTCACTTGCTCAAAGAAGATGGAATGACGTTAATTATAGAATTTCCGCTGACTGTAATTAACTTTTGAACTTATTTTCTTCACTCTGTTAAATTTTTTCTACCTCTTCATGTAGGCTAATTTAACTGATCCGGAAAGATGTTAACATGAAATGCCAGAACAAAATAGAAATGATTAAATTACTTTTGTTTTTTGTTATTATTAACATATTCAAGTCAGCTTCACATGATAATAAAGCATTGTATAATGTTAATAAGCTGCAAGGAATAAACTGAATCCGCTCGCAGCAGACAGAATCCATGGCCACCAGCAGGTGCCACTTTGCCTGGTTTGGCGGCGTTACAGAAACGTCATTCTATCTTAACAATGCAAGCAAACAAATCATGATCACCAAATCAGGAATTTACGGCAAAAACATAACTTTAGCAAAATCATTTTGTTCAGAAGCGGTAAGTCTTTTGATTTCTTAGTAATATATTCATTAACTGACCACTTACCAAACATCGGCCCCATCAAAAACCACAAATATTCTAATAACTTCGAGAGATGATACGCTAACCAGATCGGGCTTCTCGAGGTAACAGAAGGTATTAAGTAGCACCAGTTATGATTTTTCCCACGTGGTGGCCCCTATAACCCCAGTGGCCACTTCTCCCGCCATGGCCACTTTGCCTGGCTCTCTCCTATGTATTTCGAAAAGTTGACAAGTTCCATCATAAGTTAGAGATTGCATTTTTTCTTGGCTTGAATGCAGCGGTAATACGGCTTTCTTTCTACGTGATGCATTCCTAACACTTTGTTTTATTGTTACTTTTAACACTTACCTGGATGCTGTTCATACGTTGAGTTTACTCGTGTTCTCATGTTTACTCATAACAATGTGACAAAACTATCGGGTATATTGGCCACAAAACGTGATTAAAATGATTGCAAAAGCAGGTGTATAGAGCTTCGTGCATGAGCGGTAACGCTCTGGTTTCCCGTTCAACAGAACGCCGGTTTTAATACCGAACAGGCCATCCAGATTTCACAACATGCGAATGCCGGTATAGTTCCTCCTAAAGGCCATGTCCAAACTCCTTCCCTTCCCACACCCCCAGTACTTTACCGCCTCTAACAACCACGCCGCCGTAAAAGTGTAAAGCCATAAGAAAGAAATTAGTGCAGCTGCCACTAGATGACATTAAGGCGCGAACAGTTCGGAACAGTAAGAGTATCTGTTATTTGTATAAAAGTTCATATGTGATTTGGTAACTTTTGTCACATTTTACTCTTAGGAAAAGTTGTAAGTTTGAGAATGAGGTCAAAAGATGACATACAGGACAACAAGAAGAACAAATAGATTGTATCGTATTGTTTCAAAGGATCGCTATTGTTAGCACCGTTTGTCCTTAAATTTTGAACTGTAACAACGATTTGCTTTCTTCAGGCAGGACCACAATAGACGTCGCGGCTTATCTGATGCTGAACAATTTCACTTGGCAGAAAGTGCTGTTCTGGCTCCTCTGGCGGTCTCCACAAGTGAAGGCTGACTACTCAGTTCTGGAACATCTCCTGGAGGACGGCACCATTACTTCCGACCAACTGGAGATGACAAAGAATCGGCTGGATTATCCAGACCTCGCTCAGTCAGTAATGCGACAGCTGCTACAGCATGGACACCTGCACCTGCTACGGATGGCGCTGCAGCACCGACCGAGACTGGTCAGAGAGACAGTCGACGACGCGTTATCGACGCCGCTGCACGTGGTCTCGAGGCACGGCCATCCCGCGACAGTGCGGATGCTGCTGGACGCAGGGACCTGGAGGCGGCGAGAGAGAGCGACGGGTAGACCGCGCTGCACGAGGCGGCGGCGTGTGAAGGCGGCGGCGGGCCCGTCGTGGCGGGAGTGCTGCTGAGGTCCGGGGCCCAGGTGGAGTGCAGGGACACAGAGGGCAGGACGCCGCTACAGCTGGCGGCGGCGGCGGGCCACGAGGCCACAGCGCAGCTACTGTGCTCGGCGGGGGCGGACACCACTGCGGGGGAGCAGGACTGGGACAAGAGGGCGCTGCTGCTGGCGGCGGACACGGGCAGCTTGCATACCATCAGGATGCTGCTGAGGGCGGGCGCCGGGGGTGGCACCGACCACGAGGGGCGGACTGCGCTGCTGTGGGCGGCGAAGCAAGGCAGGAGCAGAGCCGTCACCACGCTGGCAGCAGCGGGGGTGGATGTCGACGACAGAGATGAATATGAGTGGACGCCGCTGCACTGGGCGGCACGGCGCTGTGACGTGGGGGCGCTGAGATCGCTGCTGGCGGCGAGGGCAGACAAAAATACGAGGCAACTCCCCTGCACCGGGCAGCGCGGGCAGGCAACGCAGGTGGGGTCCAGCTGCTGCTGCACGGGCAGACCCCGACGTCAAGGGTGAAGATGGTTGTACGCCGCTGCACTTCGCGGCCAGCTTTACCGAAAGCGTGGAGATGGCGAGAGAGCAGCTGGCGGCCGGGGCGGAATCCACTGCTCGGGACAAGTGGGAGAGAACTCCGCTGCATCGGGCAGCACTGTGCGGCCACGTCAGTATAATGCGGCTGACCCGGAGACAACAGACTTCACCGTGACTGATAATAATCGCCGCACGCCGCTGCACTGGGCAGCCTGGGGAGGCCACCTGGGCGTGGCCAGGGTGCTGCTGGAGGCCGGAGCAGACAAGACGGCGCAGGACAAACGAGGACAGACGGCGCAAGACCTGTGCTGGACAGACGGGGAGCTGGAGAAACTGCTCAATAGCTATGGGGTATCTATGAATAAGTTCGTATATTCAAACTTCAGTTAAAGATCAAATAAATAAAACATTAATAGTTGTTTTATTAAAACTCTATTATAAACATGTTTTTAATTTTTCAAAAAAAAAAAAAAAAAAAACTAGTGATGAATACAGTTTATTTAAATTTCTGACAAATTATTTCTTCATGCTGCTAACCCATTTCATAATAAAATGTCATCTTCCTTTTGGAACAAAATAATTATTATTCATAAATGGAAGAATATGTACTGCTGTGAAATACTTTATTCATTAAACATTATATATCTGCCTTGAGTTTCTACCTTTTTATTGTAATATAGTCTGAACCCAAGCCATTCTTCATATACCTTTTCATCATGAAGAATTTGTACAGTAACACCACGCAGCATATTTCAGTTTCATCTACTTCTTTGACTATTATCACTCTTAGTTAAATAATGAGAAATTACCAAATTTTATGAATGGGGGATAAAACCACGCATGTGTACTATGTTTCTTGATTTTGGGTCTATAGGAGGAATTGTGGAATTTTGATGACTGAGTACTGAATTTAACTATCTTTCAATGAGGAGAGGAATGAAATAAAATTTAAGACATCATTCAAACTTAGTAAGCTCCATTTATAGAGTAAATCTGTAACATAGAAAGAAATTAGGGTAATAAGCGATTTTGTGATTGGTGTAGATAAAGGGTAGGCGTATGGAAATTCAGTATTTTTATTATTACAATTTGTGGGTAAATCAGTATCCCAAATTTTTGTCTTCTACGACAGCGGGAATTGCTTCAAAGTTTCAGTTATCGCCAGTCATTGAGTGAAGAAAAACGGCGAAATTGGGAGATGCACAAATTTTAAACAAAATTAAATGCCATGATTGTTATTATCTATAAGTACAAATTTGAAATGTGTAGTGTTACAAAGACCAAAGAAAATGATTACAAAAATGGCCCAAATCACTACGAACGGATGAATAGGCTGTGCCGCCGTGTACTCTTATGAAACTAAGACCTCCTAGCTATATTTCAGTTTTTAATATTTGCTTAATTAGTGTCACCATTAAATTTCTGTACACACTGAAGCCTATAAGAAACAAACAAAACAATTAGTTACAACTGCCCGCTCCACGTACCACACTCGTGGCGAAGCATGCATATTGAGGCCAGTGCGTTAGCCACTGTGCTGCCGGGGCCGCTGCTCCCGCCTGTTGTGTTTGGACTGAGTGGCTTTCTACCTTCTGCCTTTCACATTTACCCATTCTGTGCCGTAAATTAGATATCGTGTTACCATCACATAGTAAGGAAAAGCTAATTATCAATTTTCAATAATCTCTCCCAACTGGTTAACACACAATGAAACTATTTTGCGCTGAGCAATAACTTCATATAAAATGCAGTGATCTGACTAACTGAGGTAACACTCAAATTACTCTTCCTAGCCAACCTCTTACGACGAAATGTGCGCGTACCGTTATTTGTAGTTTACTAAATTTACAGTATATTTTTTTTTATCTCACTGTATTTAAATCAAGGTGTTTCTCCTTTGGATCTTTATTTTATAAAAACGAAATTTCTGGAGTGATTCAAGCACTTTACAAATTCAAAGTCGCAGTAAAGTGTCGTTGCATGCAAATCGAAACGAGGTGCATGTATTACACCTAAATAGAACAATAAAGTAAATTTCTTTTATATTTAGTCCAGGAGCCGAAATTAAGGATAGTGAAATACCACCATAAAAACTCAATTTTTCAAAATTTTGAAGATCGGTAGAACCCTAGATACATAGTTTTATTTTATTTTCCAAATCATTTTGGTAATCTATGACCAATTACGCAAATTTTAAGAGGTCTTGCGTTACGGAAAACATAAAAAAATATTTTCGGGACACCCTACCGACCATATCCTCCATTTAAAGGATAACTACTAAAAAATACACACAACTAAGATAGTTTCTACATTTTGAGCAAAACAAAAAGTTTTATTTTGAGGTTATTAAGCCATGTATTAACACTAATGAATTGAAAGCTGCTCTTAATTAGGAGTTCAATGCACATTAAAATACAGATATCCAAATTTATTTTAAATGAACGATTGCACTATTGGTCCGAGCGGCAACGTGTCGCTGCTCCGGAGCGGAGTCCACTGCCTAAATCGTCGGGAAGCGATTTCTGTGCCAAGCGATTCTCTTTTGATGCCTGTTAAGGTCATTAGAGAATGGAATCCTGGGGCTGGAAACGCACCAATCGAAGTGCTGTTAAAAAAAAAAAAAAAAAAAAAAAATGTACAACATCACTGAGGAGGTTTATACTTGGTTAGAAAATTATTTAACAAAGAGATATCAGAGGGTTAGATTCAATAATGTTCTATCAGAAGACAGAGAAGTCTGGAAATATGGAGTTAGTCCCTTACTTTTGTTTATATTGTATGTAAATTATCTGGTAGAAATACTAAGAACTGTAAACTTCGCATGTTTACGCATGACACACAAATATATTACTATCGGAAAAATCTAGAAAAGATGAAATAGCTAATTAATAATTAGTTAAAATTAGTTAATGAATGGCTGAATAAAAATTTGTTAAGTCTGAATATAGCAAAAACAACCTGTATGGTGATGGGGAACTTTTTTTTAGGAAACAGGTAGAGGCACTGCATTTTGTTATGATAAATGCAACTAAAATTAATTGGATTCGAAATTATAAATATCTTGACATAGTTATAGATTATATAAAATAAAAAGTAGCAAAAAAGGTAAATTTAATATACAAATTAAGAAATGAGTTATCTAAACCAGGTAAACAGCTATTTTTTAAGGCAATTGTGCTGCCTCACATAAGATACTGCTTTACATTATTAATCATGGCGAGCAAAGGAGAAAATATGAAGTTGCAAAATAATTTTGATAAGGGAATGAGGGCTCTTATAAACAAAAGACTAACGGAAAATGGTAGTAAGAAGCTTAAGGACTTAAGGTATTTGTATATTGAAAAGGAAATAATTAAAGATGTACTGCTTTCGTATATAGGTTGGAAAGTGGATTATTACCAAGATATGTGTCTATATTAGTAAAAAAGAAAAATGATGTACATAATTATAAGACAGGACAGGCAAATCATTTCCATTCAACTTAGAATAGAAGTAGTAAAGCACATAAAACAGTGTTGCACAAAGGTATAAAAATATTTAACAAATTACCCGAAGAAATTTAAAGGACCAGAACTTTTTTTTATGTCCTGAACTGTTGCAAGTTTGAGAGTAAAGTTGGGTAAATGGCTAGAGGAGAGAGATTGTAATATTTTCTTGTGAAGGAGTCAACGAAATTATCACCTTGTTTTGTTTGCTTTTTTTCTCTTTTATTTTTGTGTTATGTATAATTGTAATTGTGTATACATATTAGCTATATACTATTTGAAAATAAATGAATCTTCCTCTATGCCCCCTCTACATTACCTACGACCATTTCCTTTTCTACTTCTTTACACATTCCTTGCAGTCGTCTTTTTTTTTTTTTTTTTTTTTTTGCTTCCTTGCATTTCTCAAATTGATTTCTAAATTTTCTGTACTCTTGCCAGCTTCATCCTGAGAATTTTTGTGTCTTCTCCTCCGATCAACCAACTCCAAAATTTTTCTTTGATTTAAGATTTTTGGTGGCTTCCTCCCTGAAACCTAATGTTTCTTTATTATCTTTAATTATTTCGGTCTTTAATGCATACCATTCATCCCCAACTGAGCTCCTTTCAGAGTTACTTCTTAGAGTCACATTTACCATCTCTGTAAAACTCGTGATAGATGTTTTCAATCTATTCATTTCTAGTCTGTTATGATTTTATTGCTTCTTTATTCTCTTGAATTTTAACCTGCACTTCATAACTATCAGATTATGGTCAAAGTTTATGTCTGCTCCTAGGTATATTTTACAGTCTGGAACTTGATTCTTTAGTCTCTGTTTGACGATGATATAATCTAGCTGGTATCTGCCTGTATCACCTGGACGTTTCCAGGTGTATATCCTTCTATCATGATTCTTGAATAGTGTGTTTGCCATGGCTAGTTTATATCTTTTACAAAATTCTAACCGTCTGCTTCCTCGCTCATTTCTTTCTTCTAAACCAAAACTTCCTTCGGTATTTCACCTCTTTTCCTTCTCCCAATGTCGCATTCCAATCACCCAAGATTACTAAATTTTCCTCCCCTTTCACATATTGAATTAATTTTTCAATTTTAGCGTACATTTTCTCTATTTCTTCATCATCTTCCTGTTGCATTGACATGTAAACTTGTACTAACGCGGTAGGAGCGGACTTAGTTTCTAACCTCATCAAAATAATCCTGTCACTGAACTGTTCACCATAACTTACCCATTTCTCTACTCTCTTATTAATTAGAAATCCTACACCAGTGATTCTATTGACAGCTTGTGTGCTAGTTATCCTGTGTTGCCCAGACCAGAAATCATTTGCATCCTTAAATTTAATCTCACCAATCCCAATCTAACTTAAGACGTTCCATCACTCTTTTTAAGTCTTTTAATCTAACGGTCCTATTGAGACTTCTAACAATATATGCTCAGAATCACAGAATGTGTCTACCAATTCTGATGACTCGTCCCTGAGTAGTCCCCATAGATCTGATTGGGGGATGCTTTAACCTCCAGAATGTTTTGTCCAGGAAGTAGCCATAATACTATATGTAATTTGAGAGTACTTCATGTCTTCGGGATACCCACACTTGTGCCTGTTCCCTTTGAACTAGCCTTTTCCTCTTGCCCGTTCCTCTTGCAATACGTTCATCTGATGCACGCCCCAGGAAACATGCCTTTTAGTGTCCACATTCACGCCTCAGAGTTCTGGTGTAGCTGCAGCAAGATGGACGATCCAATTTGTCTAACGGGCGTTGCAGCTGCCATGCTTAAAATATCGAAATACCGGTGTTTACCGAGGATGCCTTTCGTTTGATAACTAAACTAATTGCATTATATAAAGTTGATTTGGATCAAGGATCGCCCATAAGGATTTTCAATTAAAGGCTGTCAACAGCAAGACCCGCTATTAAAAATAACGTCGGCCTGCTTGCTTCCGTTTTCCGAATTTTCCGGAATCCAATTAAAATTGAAGTTGACACTATGACTGATGTAGAAGTGTTACCGCGCGGGGATTCTACTGCGTCCAGGTGTTCCAGACGCGTTTACGCGCGCTCTTGCCTCTTCCCTCAGGTGCTCTGGACGTGTATACACGCGCCGCCTAGCCGCCCTGTCTGTGCTCTGGACGCGTTAAGACGTCCGGCCGCTCGGGTCCCTGTGTGCTCTGGACGCGTTAATCGCGCGAGCCACTTAGCGACCAGGTCAGGTAGCCGTATTTCCACCCCAGCTGGTTAATTGCTTTACAACGATCGGCCCGTGAGTGTCTGCAGTTGCGATCTTATTTATGTTGCTATTTTCAATTTAGTTTTACCTGAGAAAATGGATCATCGTCAAGTTTGTACAAAGGAAGGAATCATTGAGAATCTTACTGGAAACGACAGTGAGAATAATCTCTTTGATATGGATGATAGTGAAGACCCTTCAATAGGATCTCGAAGTAATAGTCCTAAGCCTTGTACAACTGCTAGTGGAAAACTGACCGTCTGTCTGCCACAAGAGGTAACATTTTCAGTAATTGAAGCTTGATATAGAGAGAGCTAAATGCGTGGAACAAGAGGACGCTTTAGTGACAGCTTTGACTGGAAGAAAAGAGATTCTCGTCCTTTTGTACATGCATTAGACGATTCAGTTGCAGGACACAAATATGGATTAGGTCAAAATTCCAGCATTCTGTCATTTTTCGGAATATTTTTAACAGAACATTTTATTAAATCTATTGCTGAAGGAACCTATAGATTTTATTTATATACCAAGACAAATACGCCAGAATCAGTTCACTCTAGATTTTCAAGGTGGAAGGATTTGCTGGGAGACAATTTTCGAAATATTATTCACATTAAAAATTCAAAGGAGAGCACGCCAACTCGTAGATGCCCTGGATGTTCGAAACAGAAAGTGCTGTCCAGAAACCAGGTAGCAAACACAGAACATGCAATGTACAGTAATACTTTGTGTTGTGCTATGTTTCCAGGCTTGTTACACTAAAAAACATTTATTAACCATGGGTAACTACACTGTAACAATTACATTACAGTTTTACGCCTCTAAAACTAAGTGAAAATGCAATAAATTATAACAAAATAATTTTTAACTTCACCAGTGACGGTCTAAAGACCAGAACCAAAAGAAGGATGGAAAATATATGCTGAATTTGTGAAAGGTATTCGAACACTTAACTTCGAAATTTTCTCCTGATGAGTTACTGCGCTAACAAACAAAAATACCGAACACATTTCACTTGATGTAATATCTATTTAGCTATATGAAGTATCTGTATGTTTGTCTATGCGGGACATTCACTTTTAGAGGAGCTTACACATTGAAAAACCTTAGATGTCAGAGTAACTGCATTTATTTTGTATCTGGGATTTCAAAACTCAAAGCGAAAACGGAAGGCCTCAAAAATATTCAGCACAGAGCAGTCCAGGGCCGCGTGCAGTAACTCAGCAGGGCAGGTATTCGGCCGATCGCGACCTCTCAGCGCAGCTTAGAGGATAGCAAAGGAGCACCCAGCGAGGACTCTGCTGGGTAATACCTAGCAGTTGAAGGGTTAAATATAACAGAATGGAGAGAAATCGGTTGTTTGGGGAAATTTTCACTGAATCATGCGCTCCATGGCAATTAAATTAGAGAATTAATCACTGCGACATGTTTTCAGTGTTATCGGCACTATACATTGCTCTTAAAACACGCTGTAGCTACCTGAGAGCACTTACTGACAAATTTCTAATCATATGCTAGTTACTACATACAGGAAAAGAAATTCTAAAATTGGGTTCTCCTGGATATCGTGGAAACAAAATCAGATGATAACCTTTTATGAAGTCAGAAGAAACACGTGTATACATTAAATAGGAGCAGACACTTTGAAACTTCCACAAGAAAAATAGTGTTTCTGTTATATCAGCACTGCCAATCGTAAACTAAAAAAATAGGTATATCAGGAAATGCGGACTACATCCTGATGGTTTCTCAGACAAATTCTTTTAAATCGAACATTTCCCTGAGTTTCGCATGTTGGTGCACATATCTGGTTCGCAGCTTTGTTGATAGCAGTTTCCGCCACTGTCGCTGTTCCGTCCGGCGCGCTCACCACTCCGCCAGTCTGCCTGTCCTCGTCACGCCAAGACTTAAATTTTATTTCAAAGCAGAAATTGGCGCAGTATTTAATTTTCCTCCTCTCCGATCATGATTTAACCGACTACTCTGCAAAGATATCAACAGGGTGGTCGAGTTACCACGAGAATGACTGCCGGCTAACACGACTTTCAAATCCCGGCGCTTGATTAAACTTTCAGTGCGACGTATTTGGATCCAGGCTGGAAGAGTTGCGGCGCACATTTCGTGATCACCAAACAATACTACAGCAGCCGGACATGGCCTCCACATCACACAGAGCATGTTACACACATTTCTCGTAGCAAACCGGGAAGTAGCTGATTTTCTGTCTCTTTGTACTTACTATTTTATTAGACGAGTGTAATTAGGATTTGAACAATGACTGGAATTCAGTGCTGTGCTGGCGAACAAGTACCAACCTATTGTCAGCAGCC
>JARYHS010001884.1:0-18815 GCA_031002005.1 Vandiemenella viatica | reverse complement strand
TAAAGACGTTTTTGAAAAGTATGAGCTTAGAACTGTGGCGTTAGGAGAATTGAGATGGCACGTTAACTGTCGTAACGTTTGTTCACATTAAACCATTCTCTCTTCACATTAAAATAATATAAAAGTAAAATGTATGAAGCATTCACTATTCATACGAGGGTGGCACAAAAACTTATGCACCACGTTTTTTTTTTCTTCAACAATTATTAATTGAACACAATGAAACTTATACACAAGAAAGAAAGATGTTTCTTCTACACTCCCTATTGTGTCAAGTAATCTCCTTCCCATTCTATGACCCTCCAGCGAGGCACAAGAGCGTGTATGCCCTGGCGGTATCACTCCTTATTCTGTTCACGAAGCCAGTTCTTCACTGTGCGACTCGCCTCTTCGTCATCCTCAAAATGTCTCTCGAATTGCCCGAACAAGTGGAAGTCTGTGGGAGCTAGGCCAGGGCTAGAGGGTGGATGGGGGATCACTGTCCAACCCTGTCTGATGATGTGTTCCAATGTCCCCAAACTTGTGTTTGGGCCTGCGTTATTATGTTGAAGCAAAAAATCACCTGGGTTGTCATAGCTTCCGAGTCGCTTGAAGCACTTCCTGAGTATGGCTAATGTGTTCGCATACGCCATCACATCAGTGAGTATGACACCATCACAGTCCCAAAATACAGTGATCATGACCTTACCAGCCGAAACAGTTACTATGAATTTTTTACTTCTTTGGAGAGCAGGGGCGTAGCTACCATAGGGCTAGGCGGTGCAGTGCACCGGGGCCCCCGCGCTCACGGGGCCCCCGAGCGCAGCTGAGAGAGGCCCATTCAGGACAAATGGGTGACCGTTTTCTTTTCTTTTTTTTTTAGCTGTGAGGCCTTTGTGCACCTAGATACGCTACTGATCAGGGGGCCCCAAGCACAGCTCAGGGGCCCCCAAGCTCAGCTCAGAGGGCCCTCCGAGCCGCGTTCAGGGGCCCCTACCAGCAATTGGTAGAGCTAAAAAAAAAGGAGAAATAAAAGGCTGCACCATAATATTACCAGTTTACTATCGAGATGAGAAAAAGACAGGCTGGAAAATCCTTTCCAATATTCACTGCACTTTTTCTCGCCTTACAGCCTCCAGACAGTCAAATCAAAACTCAGACTTTGATCCTTTTTACAAATTTGTAAACATTCTTTGACCATATAATAACTATTCGCCTTTTTGGTGATGAACGTACATGTGTAAAATCCTAAAAATGAGCATAGAGAGGTTTCACAGGAAGGTTTGGTATATGGAAGGAATGAAAACAGTGGAGCGGAGTTGGGAACAGTTCTAGGGGATAATAAGAATGGGAGAAAAAATGTTTGTTCCAAATAGAAAATAAAGAATAGTATGGAACCCCCATATCACAAAAGGAAAGTTAGGAGGTTAAAGAGGGTGGTAAGAAGAGAAAACAACAGAGTTAAGACATAGCCAGGCAGCAGGGAATACTTCAAATAACTAAACAAGGAATTAATATCAGCAAAGAAGGAATCTAAAGTAGGGACGCAATTATAATTGTGGTCCCTAAGTTATATATTCGGTGGGGACTCTATGAGCATTGGCGTAACAATTTATGAGCTACCTTTCTTTTTTGTTTTTAGCTCTGCTACTGGCCTAGGCGAGGCCCGTCCAACCGGTCATCGGTGGCCCCCTCCAGCTGTGGCGCGGGTCCCCCTCTTTGTGGTGTGACTCCCCTTTGTGGTTGGGGCCCCTAGGCTAAGGCCTAGGTAGCCTATGCTTAAATGCGGCCTTGCTGCAACAGTAAATAGAGAGTAAAAAGATATGGAGGAAGTACCAAACAAAGATGAATAAAATACATTTAATTTTTTCCAGACATTGTCTTGTAACAGTTTAATGTTTTAACTTGCCTCACATGCGTCAGACAAACTACTCCATGGCGCAAAGTTTAAAAGGTATAATCGCTGAATGGAGTGTACACACAGCTAGTTATCGTAGAAGATAAGAAAACAGAAACCAACAGCATACACTGATGAAACCAAATTGAGAGGTCCTTTCTACCTGATTTTTTGAATTTACTAGTTCTCGACTAAACGTCCACTGGCGGCGCAAGAACTAAATTTGATGTGGGCAAGTTAAGTTTTGCGAGGCCCTGTGGTGGCGCAAACAGGAGAATTTATAAAGAATATTTCTTAACCTACCAAATTTTTATTCATAAACATGCAGTTGTCTTCACTGTACATGGGCGCGGGCAAAATTGCTTCTAGGGGGTGCACCAGGGCTGCTTAGTGCCCCTCCCCCCCCCCCCCATCGGCCCAAAAATTTCCGGGATGGGCGACCTTTTTTTCTTTTTTTTTAGCTCTACTACTGCCCAGACGGCGACCCGGGATGTCAGGTAGGGTGCAAGTGCACCCCCTTGCACCCCCCTCCCGGTGCCCATTCTCTGTAACTAACATTATTAATTAATAGCTAACAGTGAAGAATTAAATAAACATAAAATTCCTGCTTTTAGGTTTACTGAACTCCATAATCCTACTTAGATTATATATCTGTTCAACTGATAAATATGCCAAAGCTGAAAGTCTTTGTTGACCCATTATACTAAGTGATTTTTTTTTTTTAAAAAAATTTTAATTTTTAAAAGCTACTTTCAGCGCAATAAGAAAGTACCTTCTGGAATGATTAACAAAATTTGAATTACAATATAAATATTTGGGTATATTTAATTCAAGTTAATTTCTTGTCATGTACTGAACCAAATGTTTCAATTCATTACTGAAATCAGGTACATTTGGGATCAGTTTTTGTAATTCTATCTATTATTCCTAATGTAGGAAGCCATTGCTATCACTCACTGGCAGGGACTATGTGTAATTCTTCTAATTTTTAAATATATGCCGTTATGGAATATTTTTTAACTTGCTTAGATCATAGAGAAAACAGAACATTTTAAAGTGTTGGTTTGAAGACACAAATCTTGAATACATAATGCTCACTATGGAATCTGTTAAATAATGTTCACCACACAATAAGGTATGCTGTAATAATAATACGTTTATTGAGGCATACACACTACAACTTTATATCCACATGTTTTCAGTTCAACAGCCAGACAACGACTCTTCTCACTCATGTACAATTCCAAAGATACATCTGCAAAGATACATCAAGGACCAGAACATTCTTCACAGATATAAATGTACAATACTCAACACGCCTCCTTACATTTATATCTGTACTTCTATTAATTCACATTCAACATCTCTCTAAACTTTTTGAACTTAAATTTACACAATGCCTTCGTAAATATGTCAGCAATGTTTTCGTTAGAGTCTATTTTCACAATGTCTATTACACCATTTGTATAACACTCATTTACAAAATAATAGTGTACTTCAATATACTTGGAGTTCTTTGAAAAATTACCATACTTCGCAATATTTACTGCTCCTGAGTTATCTTCATATACTTGGACAGGTCCTTTGATATTTACATTAAAAGTTTTTAATACATCCAAAACATACTTTAGTTCAGAAACAGCTTCTGACAAGGCAATGTATTCAGCAAACGTGGAAGATTTAACGACACTTCCTTGTTTTCTAGATTTCCAAAATATTGAATTTCCAAACAATCTAATTACATACCCCGTCGTGGACTTTCGATCTACAATATCACCTGCCCAATCTGCATCAACATAGCAATCCAAAGTTTTTACATTTTCATTTCTACAGAAATTTAATTTCAAATTTTTCGGTAAATACAAATACTTTAATACTCTTAATGCATACTTGTAATGAACTATACAGTAACAATTTTGAAATCTACTTAAGTAATTAACACTGTAACTGATATCTGGTCTAGTTCCTGAACTGATGTACAAAAGAGCACCTATTAAGTTTCTGTATTTAATGTCTTGACATACTTCATTCACAGGTTCTAATTTTAAATTAACTTCCATTGGTGTATCATAGGTTTTTACTTGACCCAAGTCTTTCATCTTGAATTTCTTGACAACAGATTCTTGATTTTATCTATTTTCCTTTTACTGTTACAACAAATTAATAGAACATCAACAAATACTATTAAATAAATTACATCATCTCCATCGATCAAAGTATACAGACAATAATCAAATCCACATTTTGAAAAACATAGATCACTCATAAATTCATCAAAACAATTGTACCAAGCTCTAGGGCTTTCTCGTAAACCATACAATGCTTTATTCAATTTACAAACCCTATTAGTACCATCTTCATACCGTCTTGGCTGATTTATATACACCTCTGATAAAACTTTACCATTAAGAAATGCAGTTTCAACATCCATTTGCTCTATGGCTAAACCATTTTGACAACAGTATGACAGTAAAAGTTTCAATGTCCGCATCTTAGCCACTGGTGAATATATATCATCCAAAACCCCTTACAACTAGTCTTGCTTAATAAATATTATCTGATTTTTTTGTATAAACCAACTTTACATCCAGAGCATTTACATTCTCTGGTTTCTTTAATAGTTTCCATGTTTTTTTTGGATACAAACAGTCAATCTCCTTGTCCATTGCTTGTTTCCAATACACTGACTCTTTATAATTAATCGCCTACTCGAAATTATCTGGACTATCAGCACAACAAAAGTTTACATAAATGATATTGCTACAGACATAATCATTAAATCTATCTGGCATTTTACATTTTCTACCTGACCTAGTCAATTTATATTGATCACTGTTTAAACCTCCTTTAACATCTCCTTCCTTCCTTTCCTCATCTACAGATTCATTTTCATCACTAGAATCACTTTCTGAATCATAACCCTTTAAGTGGATAAGTTTAACATTATTCTCTACAATATCAACATGTCTTGCAACACCAATTTTATTATTCACTAATACACTGTATCCAACTTCACTATAACCTAATAAAATTCCCATATCAGCTTTACGATCCTATTTAGACTTTATCAATTGTTCCGGTACTCTTACAAAAACTTTACTACCATATAGATTCAGATGTTTAACATTTGGTTTCTTTCCTAGTAAAATTTCATAGGGAGTTTTCAATAGTATTAGCTAAAGTTCTGTTTTTAAGATAAACTGCTGTACAAACTACTTCAGGCCAGAACCTCCTATCTACTTTTGCTTCAGCTAGCAAACACCGTGACATATCCATGATAGATCTATTATATCTTTCAGCCGTACCATTTAACTGATGTACATAGGGAGGGCAAACATTTAAAACAATTCCTTTTTCCTTTACAAATCGATAAACATCAGAATTTAAATATTCCTTTCCATTATCACATCTCAGTTTCTTAATAGTTTTACCTGTTAAATTTTCAATTTCATTTACATATGCAACTAGACAATCATAAACATGACTTTAAACACGAGCTGCTTTGCTATAATCATCTATAAAAGTTAGAAAGTATATTTCACCATTCAAACCAAGAGTTGAGTGAGGCCCATTTAAATCAGTGTGAATAATTTCTAAAATTCCTTCTGCTTTGCTTCTATTATTTTCAAAAGGTAAATTGCGCATTTTGTTTTCAATACAAACTTTACACTTAATATATTCAGACTCTAAACTTTTAGGTAAACCAACTGCTAATTGATCTTTACACAAAGTATTTAAATAGTTAAAATTTACATGCCCTAATATGCGATGCCATCTCTCCTTTCCAGTGACAGAATCACTGTTACTCACAATATTTACATTAACATCTTCCTTAAAAATGCTACTTGTCATTTTATACAGATTACCTTCCTTTATAGCAATTGCAATTAGTCTGTTATTCCAATCAAAAACTTTTGAAACATTTCCTACAGATACAATCTTGTGCTTGTCTGTTACTTTCGCATAACTAATCAAGTTTCTACTCATGTCTTTAACATAAAATACATTTTCCATATTAATTTGAATCAATTTACCATAAACTGAAAAAAAACTAACTACATTTCCTATCTTAGTTGCTTTCAAACTTTTCCCATCAGCAATCTTTACCTCAACAGGCTTTTCTAAAGTTACACACTCAGAAAAATACTCTTCATTATTTACAACATGATCTGTACAACCAATCAATTTTAATATTTTCTTTGTTACCTGTGTTCATTTTATTTTGCACCATTAAGCTCCTAACCTCTGTTACAAAACTGCCTGTTGCACTTTCACTTTGGTGGTATACTTCACCATGCCGATACTGGCCGTTTCTTGATCCCGTTGCACTTACACTTTCACTCTTTTGGCATTCTTGACTTCGCCGATACCGGTCGTTTCTGGATCCCTTGTGCTTACTTCCGCTCCACGGTTGATCATTGTTGTGACCTCTGAAGTTTCCACTTTGATGGTTACTTCCTCTGCTGCTTCTTTGATACTGCCTGCTGTGATTCCATGTGCCTCTTTCATTATCTTCATTTAGACGACGACAATCTATCTTGAACTGTCCTCATCTTCCGCAGCCCCAACACAATTGTTCCTGACGACTTGTACCAGATTTTCTCATACTATGGAATGCATTTGTTTTTACAGATTCACTTTCACCTTTGTCTTTCAAGTCCATTAATCGAATTTTTCTTTTAACAAATTCAACAGTTTGATCTTCTTCTTTCAAAACATCGACCAAGTCACCAATGTAGCACAAACAGTCCAGCAAAGTTCTTAACATGTAGTTTAATTTTTCTTTCTCAGTCACTTTAGCCCAGCAGCTTTCAATTCGTTTACTGTCCTTTCAAAATCACTAAAGAATGTCGCTGTTTCATTGTAGTCTTTTAACTTCAATTTTTTCAGTTTGTTTCTACAAATTATTTGGAGTGCAGTCGATTCCTTGGAGTATAATTCGTCGAACTTAGTCATTATTTCATATGCATTCACTTTATCAGTCACAAACTCAAGTTGCTTATTCGTAATAGCACTATAGATGTAGTTTACTGCCTTCAGATTTTCTTCTTCCCAAATTTCAGCATTATCCATACTTGTTTTCTCTCTTGAAGCCACTGTATAACATTTCTACATCTTTAAATACATCGTTATTCTTTTCTTCCAATTTCCAAAGTCCTCGCCGTCAAAGCACGGTATTACAATGTCAGCCATTGTTACTTGAAATCAAACTTTCTTGAATACACGAAAGCCACAGACCTTTTTTTCAACCATTTAACCATTCAACCACTCAACCACTCTCTGCTACAATGTTAAACTAAGCTCTGCTAGCATGTTAAATAATGTTCACCACACAATAAGGTTTGCTGTAATAATAATACGTTTATTGAGGCACACACACTACAACTTTATATCCACATGTTTTCAGTTCAACAGACAGACAACGACTCCTACTCACTCATGTACAATTCCAAAGATACATCTGCAAAGATACATCAAGCACCAGAACATTCCTCACAGATATAAATGTACAATACTCAACAGCAGCCATGTGTTATAATGAAGTATCATACTTTATATTTGACCAGTATATGTTATCTTAACCATAAATTATGCACAAATACTTTAAAAGTTCATGGAGTTCTTCAAATCGGGAGCTTATGACGCAATGAAACTAAATGCACGCTCTCTAACGACTCCTACTCACTCATGTACAATTCCAAAGATACATCTGCAAAGATACATCAAGCACCAGAACATTCCTCACAGATATAAATGTACAATACTCAACAGCAGCCATGTGTTATAATGAAGTATCATACTTTATATTTGACCAGTATATGTTATCTTAACCATAAATTATGCACAAATACTATAAAAGTTCATGGAGTTCTTCAAATCGGGAGCTTATGACGCAATGAAACTAAATGCACGCTCTCTAATCGATATTTATCTAAGCGGAATGGAAGATATCACTAACTCAGGACGTGTGATAATTTATCAAGCATAAAATAATTGTATCCTAACTGTTCCTGTTCCCATCATTTAAACGTTCATCTAAAGCTAAATTGATACAAAATGGCTGAAACAGAGTGTATAAAGGCTAATTGTTCATTTATTTATAAAACTATATTTAGAATTTTAAAGCAAAATAAAGTTTGTTAACCAGTTGCACAAATACGAAAAATATTATTTACGCCAATAAATACCTAAATTTTATAATATTTTTTGCATATACTTCTTATTTTCTTCTTCCAAAGAAAATATACTTTTTTTTCAGAATAAGTTGACAGTCCTAGTTCCCATTCACAGTTTGTACTTGAGACCATGTTGTCATTGCGTATACTGTTCTTAAGTTAGCTATTGCCTTTCCAGTTAATAAACGCGGCTCAAGGTCAGCCTGCTCTACCTCTAGTAATGAGTGCCCGCTGGCAGATTCGCCTCTCGCCAGCTCTGAGGGGTAGGCGACAGGAGGGGAGGAGCGAGACAAGGAGAGCGTGACCTTGAGCCGCCAGGTGTGGGTGAACGGAATAATGGTTGACTTCGCGCTGGATATGAAATTCTTCCCTGTCATGCCACTATGTTTACCTAGCAGGAAATACGGCATTAATACTTGACGTCTCAATGGAAATGTGTTTGTAATCTTCCAACTGTATTCAAACTAAAAGGAAACTTAGTTAGTGACACGTCAATATTATTTGATACATGTATTGCTGTAACAGAACAAAATTGGAATGATTTTTTTTTAACATTAAATTACATTACAACTAAAATAAATATAAAAATTTGTGCCAATATCACTTAAAGTCTTTTCCTACTAGCCTAATTTTGGTGAAATTCTTTCTGTAAAATGAACCCTAATCATACTATAGACGTATCTTCTTCATAATTCACTTTCCAACTTCAGTTTTTAATCGATTAGCCTAGTATTACTGTTAACAACCCAAGGAAGTAAACTGTTTTAAATGATAAATCAATATTTTGACTGGGGGATATTCAGTAGTAGCAACTACCTTTTATTTTACTGCCATAGACAATTATTTTTCTGAGCTGATTATAGTTATCTCCAGGCGTAGGTGTTTTGCATTATTTACAGTTCAGGGTTAAAGTGTCCTCGATAGTATCTCATTATCAGTCTTTTTTTTTGTTAAAAAGAAAAAAAAAAAAAAAAAAAAAAACGAAAGAATGTAATAAATCGAACGGCAATCTCTCCCTAACGATATTCTTTTCAAGAAGTATAGAAATAAAGTCATCACATCTGTATCCACACTAAAGCACGTACTCTTTGCCCTGTTAATGTGACGACACGGTGGTTAAATCTGATTTACAACGTGATACATGGTTTAAAAATCCTTCATAGATTTTTGTTTTGTTTTTATTACTTTACGCCTCGTCGATGTCGCAGTCATTAGAGGCGGGATGGGACTGGGGACAAGGAACTGGAAGGAATTTAGCCATGGCCTTTTGAAAGAAGTATTCCTGCATTGGCCTGGAGTGATTGGGGAAAACCCAAATCTTGATGCCTGGACGGGTATTCGAACCTGCGTCCTCCCGAATGCGAGGTCAGAGCGTTAACCGTTCACCCATCACGCTCGGTCTCTTCATAGTTTGTAGAGTGTGACGAAGGAATGCACCATAGAAATGAGGGAATCAGTTACAATACTTTGATCAGACCATTGTATAAATATGCTTGTGTAGTTAGACCTACATTATGACTTCAGATACAGGAGTTGGAGGGGATGCAGAGATGGGCAGCTGCCTTTTTCTGTGGAAATTACCACAGAACACAATCACTAACTGGTATGATAACGGTTCTGAATTGGGATTAATTGGAAGACAGGAGGAGAGTGAAGAGAGTATTGAGTGTTGATGAGGCGTGGAAGATATTAAGTGTGGCGCATTGAAGGAAAATGTTGACCATGGCCACAAGCTGGCACTTGATTAGAATTACAGTACTTTAAAGGCACTTTGAGAATTCAATGTGGTGTGAAGCCACTTTGTCCTGAGATCCGACCCTTGATAAATCGCGGCATCGAACAAAGCGAGCTTGGAAATGCTTCTGGGGTTTGTAGGCGGGTTCACACATCGTCTACTGTGTTCGCAGAAGGACCAGAATGTAAAAGTTGCTAACCTGTCATATCCCATACATGTGCGATGGGTGACATGTCAGGTGAACGTGCAGGCCAGAGAAACAGTGATACCCGTCGTCCCTCAGCCTTACGCCGGAAATAAATTGCACCTTGTAAGGTAATGGTTATCAACATATAATTATCAACTTTTGTACGTGCGTATTTGACACGAGTTAAATATGTCTTTGGAGCAAGGAACAATGAATTATCCGTGAAATAATCGCTTTAGAGTCAGAATTAAGAAAAGAAAGATGGGGTAATTGTTATATTGATTTAAAAATACGAAAAAACGTTTTAAATTGGAGGTGAACGGAATATTAATAACTGGTTAAAGATGCAACAGAACCGTTTAATGTAAACAAATGGACTGAGCGTAGTGTGTGAGCGGTAACGCTTTGGCCTCGCATTTAGAAGGAGTGGGTTCCATTCCTCGTCTGACCATCACGATTTGCGTTTTCCCTGGTTTCCCTAAATCACTCCAATGACAATATTGGAATGTTTCCTTCAAAATGCCATGGAGGAATTCCATCCCGTTCCTTGCCCCCAGTCCTTTCCCTCCTTTAATGACGTCAACGAGGTTGTAAAGCCATAAGCAAAATAAAAGGAACTGTCTGAAATTAAACTGTAGAATCAAGTTAATTTATTAAATTAGTACTGGATGTGTGCTACAATAATGGTAAGCTTACATCAGCTAAAATATATAACACTAGTATGAACTGACCAATGTAATCCAAGACAGCACCGACGAAAACTGAACCTTTAGGAAACACAATTACATTTTAATCATCACGCACAAAGGTTACTAGGAAAATACCACAGGGATTTAAGCCCCATCGCAATTAATAATAATCTGTACTTTATTCTTCATATTTCTTTAATGAGAGAAAAAAATTGATTAAAAATTGATTTATCTAGATGAATAAAAAAAAAGGACATGCAAATTATTATTGGTTTGATAGAATGAGAGAACGACAGTTAACAATTTAAAATTTATCTTGTTACGTCATTCTACCGACGGAAACTGAAAGTAAATTTGATCGCTAGGAACTAGCAGTATCTTTGTGCAGACTGTTATCTACCAGCTGTTTGTGCGTCGTATGTTTGCTGTAGCTTGCTAGTAATATTGTGTATTATTCTCTCAAGACGTCACGAGGCGGTGATATGGAGCCAATAGAGGCTGTTTATATTAAGGAAGAGGTGAGTCTGTGCCTTTTATCTGTCTATGGAGTTGTACAGTACACACATAGCTGATTGCTGTCCTATAACATGGACGAGCCTTTCATTCCTGATTAATTGTGAGAGTTTATTGTTATTTTCCTGAATGTGGCTAATGTACATTCACGAGTTGACCACATTATCTCTATTAACTCGTACAATATGATTGATATGAAGTTTACCTTACCTATAAGTATGTCTTGTTTTTATCAGTTGGAATGTATGAACAAATTCCCTTACAGTAACTATGAACGTAAGCATTAGTTTGTCAACATACGGTAATGACTCAGTATCGAAATCTTAAATTAGTTACTCAGTACTATTTGCAGCTGTCTGGCAGCACATTTAGATGATGAAATTGAATCACTGTGTATGTGCTGTACGATGATTTCTGCCCAGGATTTTTTTTTTTTTTGTCTGTATTTATGATTATCCGATCAGCAATACATTACAGATGACTCAAGTTTGTATGGAGTATTTGTGGGAAAGCTGTTTCCTCGAATATCTTACTCTCCTGTTTCAGTTATGTAGTTCTAATTCTGACTGTGTTTCAATTTTAGCAATGATTAACAGATCCTAGGTAAAATCACAAACTGTGAAAAAATAAAATATCTTGGCCATATAATTTACTGTGAGTGGATTTCCATCATTTAGTATTTTCTTATTGCTTACAGCAGGTATGAACAAAAGTTTTATGGACAATACACATATTGCATTAGAAATAAATAAGTTTATCTTTGCTGTCAGTGCCTGTTTCAATAAAATGATGAATTATGCTTTCCTCCAAATGATATAGTTGCGATGACTCATTTTATTACTTCCATGTTTGTTTATATTCTTCTGAATAATAGAAAAGTAAAGTTAAAAATGGATGATTGAACAAGATCGTTGAGGTATGTACAATTTCAAAGTTATATCTAGTGAAATGGATGAAGTTGTAACGATATTTAGGTTATTTAGAATGGCAGTTAATATACAGTCAAAAGCAATAATGGACGGGTACCATTGCATAATAGCAATAATTTGTTTTACCAACTGTGGCTTTTGATATATGATTGTTCAATTACATTATTTACCTTAATTCTTGATCTTACATTCTTGGACTTGTTAAGGCTTTATATCATGGCTGGATCAACTGTTTGTAATTGATGCTGCATCTCTCTGGCAGGTATAAACACTTCTTGTGAAAGGCTATTCATATCTGCCACAATAATTTTGCAACACTATTTATTTAATGTCAATTTTTTTGTGATTTTGTGACCTAATATTAACAAAGATAGCTTTTGCTCTTTTCCTGGGCATTGAGGGAGCAGAGATAGAGCTAGGTATACATGTATATTTCCATGACTTTTCACACCCGAATGGCAAATTATAATAATTTAATTATAATTATAATAAATTTATTTCCTTGCCAGTAGGTTTACAGAATTGGAACATTTTACACATTTATAAGCTGCAATAATAATAATAAAAAAAAACTTCTATGTGAAGTAAGCTAAAATCACTCCATAATCTGAAGGTTTTTGAGTTAAGTATCTGACTGTTCTAACTCTGATACACTGACTTAGTAGGCTTCCTGTAGTATCAATACAATATTTGTTATTTGATATAGATCTGTGGCCAATACCTTTGAAATTATCTAATCCTCACCACTAACCTCAACTTGAAATCTCTTGTTAGCATAAGCAAATTTTCGTATTTTCTGGTCAACCTCCAAAGTGATATTCAGAATTTCATTTACTTTTGACATTCTGTGTTAAGAAATGGTGAAACTGATTCAAGTCATCTGTGTTTCTATTTCTCCAATTTCGATGTAATTGACTATGTAGATATATCTCTCAACTCTCTCATTTATGAAATGTCTTATCAATTTATCAAAAATTATCAAATAGAAAATTTAAAATTTCCTTCACAGTTGAATAATTTATGGGTGAGTAGCATCATTAAGCCAGCCATTCACAGTAACATCCTGTGGCCCTGCATCTGGTATTTATTTTCGACGGTTCCCCAAAATTGGTCCAGGTGGTAGCAAGATGGTTCCTTCATTATTGTAATGACCAGTTTCCTATCTTCTTTGCACACATTCCTCTCTTGGCTCTAAAAGCCCTTCTGTAGAGAAGGTGTATACCACTAACAAAATACTAAGTTTTTGTATTGCCTGTAATATTTAGTTGAATGGGATATATTTGGCAGAGCATTTCATAAATCAAAGAGAGTGTATGTATACTTTAACCTCCAAAAGATGTTAGTAAAAAGTTTTCTTGCAGCTATTTATGGATTTTTCCCTCTGTTAAACCATTATTTGTATCGATTGGAATAATTGAAGCTGTAATGTGTAAATTGAATGGATATTGGTTGTGGAAGTTACTTTTGTTTCCTGTGACAAGGACAGTACAATTTGGGATTATTTGGTGAATTTATATTTGGTTTGGTTATACTAGATTTTGAAGACCTTCCATTCATTAATATTAGTGTTTTATTTCTTTTACCAAAGTTTATTGTTTTTTGTTACTTAAATTATTATCAGAAGTTTCATTTTCTGATTTTATGAGTAGGTTTTCTTTCTTTTTTCAGGATATTGCAGAGGACAATTCACAAGAAGATTCAGTACTGGTACCTATTCTTGATGGGTATGCCATTTCCCTGTTATTAACAGTTGCTAGTTGTCTCTAGATTAAGTATTCTTTGCTCCCCTGCTGCTTTCTTCCTCTGTTGTGTTGTCATTTTACTAAACATGTTGAATATTCTAGTATCTCTCATAGTATATAGGTTTTAAGCTTCTCTTTGTGTTTTGTTTTAATAAATGTTTGTTCCTCCATTCTTACTATCTTCTTGAATTTTTCCTATTTCCTCTCTATTGTACTGGTGCCTTATTTGCATTTTTTTTCAAATTTTCCCTGAAAATTCTGCTCAGTTCTTGAACATATGACTTCTTATAGCTACACATTAATTCAGTTTCTATTTTGGCTAACGTCTTACAAAATCATCGAACATATATCACAACTGCTTCATGACCACTTATTCCCTCTGAGACTTAAAAGTTTAAATGATTACATTTATTTTGAAAACCATCATACATGTTCTCTCTTTTGTGATTTGCTAAGTTGCTTCTATAAATCTCCCTTATTAAGGTATTCCCAAATGTCTGCTTTGCTGTTTCTGTTCTTCCTGATGTGCAAAATGCTAATCACTATGTTTTGCACTATTTTTTGTGTCAACTGTTTAGTTAATTTGTAACAACTGTTTATGGCACAAATAACTGAACCAAAATTATCATTACTGCTTCATGCACTGTGGTGACTTTAATGAACTGGTTTATTTTTTTGTTCCGAATTGTATAGATTTACCTCCTTAATTAAACATTAGAGATCTCAAAAGTAGAACAGTAGTGACAAACCTAACCTCATTCAAGGAGAGAGATAATTTAGTTTTAAACTAGGACTCTTAAATAAATTTCTAAAATTGTTTGTATGGATCTCAGTTCCTTATAAATTGATGATTGGATATTGAAAAAAGGATAAAAACAAAACTTCAAAGAATTTGAGATATGATTTTGTAGAATGATCTTGAAAATTAAGTGGAGTCATAGAGTAGAAAGTAGACGTATTGTATATAATAGAAAGAAAAGTTATGATGGTGGACTCATGATGGATTTAATAACTTATTAATTTAAAAAAAAAACTGGATAGAAGTTAGATGTATACAGAGATTAAAATAAATGAATCTGTTAATTGAGGATATACGTTCTGAGATGGAGGGTTTACTGCAGGATAGCAAGAGATGGAGAACAGCTTTAAACAAGTCAGGGGACTGATAACAGGAAGGCAAGCTGTGCAACCATTATTTCATGTGTTAAAGTGTCTATATCCTTTTTTAATACAACAGTTTACTAATTGGATCTGTACACAATATACATCATCACTGTAACTACAGGAACTGACTTTCTTTTTACTTTTGATAAATACAATAATGGAGATTGGAATATTAATGTATTTTTGTCACAGCTTATTTGTGCAGTTCAATTCAAATCTATTTTTGTAATGAATCTTTAGAAACACTTTTAATTGTTACTAACTTATTCAAACTTGCAACATATCATACTATAACATTCCACCTGTTTCATAAACACTTAAACCAGCAGTCATATATAACATGCCTTGGTTAGTGGCTGCTTTCAGTGACTTGACTTAAGGTTTCAGCCTCTCCAAAAAACTCAAGAAAAGTTGAAAAGGGAAGAAATTACTAATATCTAAATAGTGGCAGATTATTACTGAAAACTTAATTTATTTCACAAGCTTCCTTTTACAAAAGATTTCACCCTATCAGTAATAATTTTGAAGTTCCTCTTTTATTTAGTGCTCTTAATAAATGTCCCTTAAGTATTCAACACTTTTATATGGTTCAAATCTTGTGCAATCTGGACATATCAAGTATTGAAATAAAATGAACATTTGGGGGGGGGGGGGTAACAAAAAATATAAATTATTTAACAAGAAAGGAAAAGAAAGAAATAAGCAACAAAACAGATTTTTTCCATTTATTCTCTTAAAGACTCCACTGAATCTGATCTAACTCACTAGAATTTCTCTAGCCATTAACATGACAAATTATTGTCAGCCTACAATAAACAAATTTCAGGTTTTCATTGAATTTATGCCTGCAAGCAAAAAACGACAGCCTTTGATAAATAAGTGATAGGGAATTTGATTTTTTCTCTATTTGTGATAGCAGATCTGTCAACTAACAGCAGTGTTGCCACCAAATTCTAACAGTTGCAGAGTAATAATGTTTGTAAATATAATTTTGAGATAGATTGCAGTGCCTTGAATATTATATCATAGAAAATTAGATAAATTTGTTATTCTGAATAATTTTTATTTTAGTTTCCTACAATAACCAATGAGTGATAGAAGCAACTTAGCGAGATATAGCAATGATCAGAAAAGATATGTGGGGAGAAAATGCTTTTAAAATTATAATTTGCTGGGATCAGCAAAAGACTGAATTCTGAAAGAGTAAAAAGCATATTTTATGTGTTAAAGGTAATTAGATGGCCAATTATAATCTCCCATGAAATGGGAGAAATGGGAAAAAAATTAGGATGGATGTCGCTATTGAAAAGTACTGGAGAGTGAAAGAGTAGTAGTACTTCTAACAAAAATGCAGTGAATATGAATGCAAGGTTCAGCAAAGAAACTAAAACCAGCAAATCAATACTGCCCAAAGAAAGCTGTCTGAGGGGTTAATAGTGCTTTGTATCATAACCCATAACATATGCTATTACCATGTGCAATTCCATTAAAATCCTTCTATTAGATTTTGTATGATAGGCTGAATAGACAGAAAAATATATAATTTCAGAATTTTTATCATCTCTGCCATCAGAAATGTATATTGAAATAATACTTTCTGAAATATATTTTATGTACAGACATTTACTACATGGCACAGTATATGTAATAGAGCAACTGCCAGGTATTTAAATTCTGCTACATATTACATTGTTACTTTAAGCAAGTTGCCTTATCCAAATAAATACTTCCTGATCTCATATGCTAGAAATATAATGCATTTTATTTCTTATACTCTTTCGAATTTTTACAGCAATATCCAAAATTTCATCAACTAAAATGTACACATCACTACCAAATTCCATCTCAGGTTATTTATCATATCAATAATAAAGGAAAGAGAAATTAACCCATCATATTCCAAAACTCACAGCTGTGAGCAGGGAAAAACAAGTAGATGGACACACAAATACAATTTTGTGGTATCAACCTTATTCATGAATTGAGAATGAGCCATTTGGTTCTGGACATGTGTACACACAGAATGTTATCCCATGACTCATTGGAGTAATGTTCTGTGTGCACACTTGGTTAGAATCAAATGGCTCATTTTCAATGTGTGAATAAGGTTAATACCAAACTGAAGCATTTGTGTGTCTGCCTACTTATTTTTCTCTCATCACAGCAGTCAACTTTGGTGTGTGGTAGGTTAATTTCCCATTCCTTACCGTTTATATCTCCTAAAGTCACTTCCTTTTTCCTTAGTTTCTTTATCATATCAGTCACTGTTTCTCTTCTAAGTTGATTACTGCCAACAAATCTAGCTGTCCTAATATGCATGCTCTACAACTCCTATATTTCATGCCGGTAATGTGAATCTTACTATGTCACATACTCAATTAATGATTGTATCATTGTATAATCTGTAACATCCTTCTAGTACCACATCTTCAGTATATGATGCAAAATATATGCCAACCAATTGTAACTATTGTCATATCATAGGCGTGTACAAAACAATACACCCTCAATCATATAATCACATAAACTGGTATTTTTTTCTGTGTATAATCAGCTGACACCTTTTTTAATTTTTTATTAATTCTTTCGTGACCTATATGGCTGGATGTCCAGCAAATGTTCCTCAATAACTGCTCACAATCTTCCCTTATTTTAATGCTGTTGTGCAACTTTACATAAGTTGGAAACAACCTAATGTACTGATCAGTAGCAATGGTCATAAGGTACGTCTATTATTACATTAAATTTTATCTCTTAATTCCCACCCTGACTAATTTCTTCTTCCTTTTAAGAATTCCTCCACCTAGGAAGATATATTCTAATTAACATAAATGGATTTTACCTTGTTTGGAGCCACTTTATGGATCACTCTTCAAATATCAGACATATAGTCAGCCACACAGTCATTTTGGCCTCCCTTATCCATTATCCTATTTATAAATGAAAAATATTTCAAATGAAATGAAGTTATAACAGACATAGGTGGATTTTTCAGGCCATCAAGAATCACACATCAGGAACTGAATCGATCCATTGGAAGAATATTAGACATAGTGCATTAAGCTACAGGGGATGTGGTACAGAAATAATGCTTTTTCACAAAAATTTCTTTTACTGCCTGGCTTAGAATTTTCACATTGCCCAAAACTTATTGCTTGTTAATTTTTGTTAGAAATATCCTTTTTATGGAGTAATTGGAATTGATTTTAACACTTTCTTATATTAATTTATTTCGCCAAAATTAAAAGTATTGTCTTCTTCCATTGCTATCTCATTTGAGCATATTGGCAGCAATTCCAAATTAGTTTTCTGTGTATCTGTTGCTCTTATTAAACAGTCACTGTCATAGCTGTCAAAACACTAAGGGAGGTTCTTCCAACTAGCAAACTACTCGCTTGATTCTAGCTCTATCTAAGCTGATTAAGACTGATACCAAGTTCATATTGTTTGCTGTGTTGTTTTTGGAAGAAACAAGATCTTTTGTGTCATATATGAAGGTCACAGTATCAACTGCATAATATACATTGTTTAGTGATTACCATTTATCTTGGTAGGTATTCTGAAAAATGCTTCATAATACAAGTTGAAAACTATCAGACACAGTATATAACCTGGGCTAATACCTGTTAGTTAGTTGGTTTTGAGGTCATCTACAGCTATGATCTGTGATGATCAATTCCAGTGCAACAAAATTAATTTAACTGATATCACCCTTTGCTGAAATCCAATTAGTTACCAATGTAGTTATGCTGAACAGCTTTAGTAAATAAGACATATGCACTATCCAGTTTAAAGCACTATCAA